>JAUMJL010002793.1:0-39047 GCA_033558185.1 Dromococcyx pavoninus
TCCATTTTTGGTTTGCCCATGACATTTTTGGTTTCTCAGTCTGTTTTTGGTCCCTCAGCTCATTTTTGGTTTTTTCAATCCAGTTTTGGGTTCCTCAATCCATGTCTTGGTCACTCAGCCTATTTTTGGGTTTCTCAGCCTATTTTTGGGTTCCTCAAACCATTTATGGTTTTCTCAACCCATTTTTAGATTCCTCAATCCATTTTTTGATTCCTCAGTGCATTTTGGGTCCCGCAGCCTATTTTTGTGTTCCTCAGTCCATTTGGGGTCCCTCAGTCCATGTTTTGGTTTCCCAGCCCATTTTTGGGTTTCTGAATCTATTTTGGGTTCCACAGTCTATTTTTTGGTTTTCCAGTCAATTTTTGGCTTTCTCGGTCCATTTTTGGTGTTCCTCAATTTATTTTTTGGTTTCCTCAGTCCATTTTTGGCTTTCTCAATCCAGTTTTAAGTTTACAATTCATTTTTGCTTTCGTCAATCTATTTTTTGGTTTCCCAGTCCATTTTTGGTTTCCTCAAGCCATTTCTTGGTTTCTCAACCCATTTTTAGGTTTTTCAATCCATTTTTGGGTTCCTCAGTCCATTTTTGGGTTTCCCAGTCAATTTTTGGCTTTCTCATTCCATTTTTAGTTTTCACAATCCATTCTTGGGTCCGTCAATCTATTGTTTTGTTTCCTCAGTCCATTTTTGGTTTTCCCAGTCCATTTTTGGGTTCCTCAATCCATGTCTTGGTCACTCAGCCCATTTTTGGGTTTCTCAACCTAATTTGGATTCCTTGAACCGTTTTTGGTTTCTCAAACCATTTTTGGATTCCTCAATCCATTTTTAGGTTCTTCAGTCAATTTTTGCTTTCTCAGCTCATTTTTGGGTTCCTGAATCCATTTTTTATGGTTCCTCAATGCATTTTTTTTGGTTCCTCAACCCATTTTTGTGTTCCTCAATCCATTTTTGGGTTCCTGAGTCCATTTTGGTTTCACAGCCCATTTTTTAGTTCCTCAATGCGTTTTTGAGTCCCTCAGCCCATTTTTGCTCTCTCATTCCATTTTTGGGTCTCTCAGCCTATTTTGGAGTCCCTCAGCACATTTACGGGTCCCTCAGTTCATTTTTGGTTTGGTCAAACCATTTTTGGTTTTCTCACCCATTTTTGGGTTCCTCAATCCAATTTTTTTGATTCTCAGCCCATTTTTGGGTTTCTGAATCCATTTTTTGGGTTCCTCAGTCCATTTTGGGACCCTCATCCCATTTTTGGGTTCCTCAATCTATTTTTGGGTTTCCCAGTCCATTTTTGGTTTCCTCAGTCCATTTTTAGGTGTACAATCCATTTTGGTTTCGTCAATCTATTTTTTGGTTTCCCAGTCCATTTTTGGTTTCCTCTATCGATTTTTGGGTTCCTCAATCCATTTTTTGTGTTTCTCAGCTCATTTTTGGTTTTGTCAATCCATTTTTGGGTATTTCATTCAATTTTTGGGTTTCTCAGCTCATTTTTGGGTTCCTCAATCCATTTTTGGGTTCCTCAGTCCATTTTTGGGTTCCTGAGCCCACTTTTTTCATATCCTCAATCCATTTTTGAGTACCTCAGCCCATTTTTTGCTCCCTCCTTCCATTTTTGGGTCTCAGACTTTTTTGGAGTCCCTCAAACATTTTCGGGTCCTTCAGTCCTTTTTTGTTTGATCAAACCATTTTTTGGTTTTCTCACCCATTTTTGGGTTCCTCAATCCATTTTTGGGTTACCCAGTCGATTTTTGGCTTTCTCAGTCCATTTTTAGGTTTACAATCCATTTTTTGTTTCGTCAATCTATTTTTTGGTTTCCTCAGTCCATTTTTTGGTTTCCCAGTCCATTTCTGGTTTCCTCTATCCATTTTTGGGTTCCTCAATCCATTTTTTGGGTTTCTCAGCCCATTTTTCGCTTCCTCAATCCATTTTTGGTTTGCCCATGACATTTTTGGTTTCTCAGTCTGTTTTTGGTCCCTCAGCTCATTTTTGGTTTTTTCAATCCAGTTTTGGGTTCCTCAATCCATGTCTTGGTCACTCAGCCTATTTTTGGGTTTCTCAGCCTATTTTTGGGTTCCTCAAACCATTTATGGTTTTCTCAACCCATTTTTAGATTCCTCAATCCATTTTTGAGTTCCTCAGTACATTTTTGGGTTCCTCAATACATTTTTGGGTCCCACAGCACATTTTTGTGTCTGTCAGCCCTTTGCTGGGGTTCTTCAACCCATTTTTGGATTTCCCAGCCCATTTTTAGGTTTCCAAGCCTTTCTTTTGGTTTCTCAGCAATTTTTGGTTTCCTCATGCCATTTTTGGGTTCCTCAGTCCGTCATTGGGTTCCTCAATACATTTTTGGTCCTGAAGCCCATTTTTGGGTCCCTCTGCCCATTTTGGGGTTTTTTCAATCCATTTTTTGTTTTTCCACCCCATTTTTAGGTTCCTCAATCCATTTTTTGATTCCTCAGTGCATTTTGGGTCCCGCAGCCTATTTTTGTGTTCCTCAGTCCATTTGGGGTCCCTCAGTCCATGTTTTGGTTTCCCAGCCCATTTTTGGGTTTCTGAATCTATTTTTGGGTTCCACAGTCTATTTTTTGGTTTTCCAGTCAATTTTTGGCTTTCTCGGTCCATTTTTGGTGTTCCTCAATTTATTTTTTGGTTTCCTCAGTCCATTTTTGGCTTTCTCAATCCAGTTTTAAGTTTACAATTCATTTTTGCTTTCGTCAATCTATTTTTTGGTTTCCCAGTCCATTTTTGGTTTCCTCAAGCCATTTCTTGGTTTCTCAACCCATTTTTAGGTTTTTCAATCCATTTTTGGGTTCCTCAGTCCATTTTTGGGTTTCCCAGTCAATTTTTGGCTTTCTCATTCCATTTTTAGTTTTCACAATCCATTCTTGGGTCCGTCAATCTATTGTTTTGTTTCCTCAGTCCATTTTTGGTTTTCCCAGTCCATTTTTGGGTTCCTCAATCCATGTCTTGGTCACTCAGCCCATTTTTGGATTTCTCAACCTAATTTTGGATTCCTTGAACCGTTTTTGGTTTTCTCAAACCATTTTTGGATTCCTCAATCCATTTTTAGGTTCTTCAGTCAATTTTGGCTTTCTCAGCTCATTTTTGGGTTCCTGAATCCATTTTTTATGGTTCCTCAATGCATTTTTTTTTGGTTCCTCAACCCATTTTTGTGTTCCTCAATCCATTTTTGGGTTCCTGAGTCCATTTTTGGTTTCACAGCCCATTTTTTAGTTCCTCAATGCGTTTTTGAGTCCCTCAGCCCATTTTTTGCTCTCTCATTCCATTTTTGGGTCTCTCAGCCTATTTTGGAGTCCCTCAGCACATTTACGGGTCCCTCAGTTCATTTTTGGTTTGGTCAAACCATTTTTGGTTTTCTCACCCATTTTTGGGTTCCTCAATCCAATTTTTTGATTCTCAGCCCATTTTTGGGTTTCTGAATCCATTTTTTGGGTTCCTCAGTCCATTTTGGGACCCTCATCCCATTTTTGGGTTCCTCAATCTATTTTTGGGTTTCCCAGTCCATTTTTGGTTTCCTCAGTCCATTTTTAGGTGTACAATCCATTTTGGTTTCGTCAATCTATTTTTTGGTTTCCCAGTCCATTTTTGGTTTCCTCTATCGATTTTTGGGTTCCTCAATCCATTTTTTGTGTTTCTCAGCTCATTTTTGGTTTCCTCAATCCATTTTTGGGTATTTCATTCAATTTTTGGGTTTCTCAGCTCATTTTTGGGTTCCTCAATGCATTTTTGGGTTCCTCAGTCCATTTTTGGGTTCCTGAGCCCACTTTTTTCATATCCTCAATCCATTTTTGAGTACCTCAGCCCATTTTTTGCTCCCTCCTTCCATTTTTGGGTCTCTCAGACTTTTTTGGAGTCCCTCAAACCATTTTCGGGTCCTTCAGTCCTTTTTTTGTTTGATCAAACCATTTTTGGTTTTCTCACCCATTTTTGGGTTCCTCAATCCATTTTTGGGTTACCCAGTCGATTTTTGGCTTTCTCAGTCCATTTTTAGGTTTACAATCCATTTTTTGTTTCGTCAATCTATTTTTTGGTTTCCTCAGTCCATTTTTTTGGTTTCCCAGTCCATTTCTGGTTTCCTCTATCCATTTTTGGGTTCCTCAATCCATTTTTTGGGTTTCTCAGCCCATTTTTCGCTTCCTCAATCCATTTTTGGTTTGCCCATGACATTTTTGGTTTCTCAGTCTGTTTTTGGTCCCTCAGCTCATTTTTGGTTTTTTCAATCCAGTTTTGGGTTCCTCAATCCATGTCTTGGTCACTCAGCCTATTTTTGGGTTTCTCAGCCTATTTTTGGGTTCCTCAAACCATTTATGGTTTTCTCAACCCATTTTTAGATTCCTCAATCCATTTTTGAGTTCCTCAGTACATTTTTGGGTTCCTCAATACATTTTTGGGTCCCACAGCACATTTTTGTGTCTGTCAGCCCTTTGCTGGGGTTCTTCAACCCATTTTTGGATTTCCCAGCCCATTTTTAGGTTTCCAAGCCTTTCTTTTGGTTTCTCAGCCAATTTTTGGTTTCCTCATGCCATTTTTGGGTTCCTCAGTCCGTCATTGGGTTCCTCAATACATTTTTGGTCCTGAAGCCCATTTTTGGGTCCCTCTGCCCATTTTGGGGTTTTTTCAATCCATTTTTTGTTTTTCCACCCCATTTTTAGGTTCCTCAATCCATTTTTTGATTCCTCAGTGCATTTTGGGTCCCGCAGCCTATTTTTGTGTTCCTCAGTCCATTTGGGGTCCCTCAGTCCATGTTTTGGTTTCCCAGCCCATTTTTGGGTTTCTGAATCTATTTTTGGGTTCCACAGTCTATTTTTTGGTTTTCCAGTCAATTTTGGCTTTCTCGGTCCATTTTTGGTGTTCCTCAATTTATTTTTTGGTTTCCTCAGTCCATTTTTGGCTTTCTCAATCCAGTTTTAAGTTTACAATTCATTTTTGCTTTCGTCAATCTATTTTTTGGTTTCCCAGTCCATTTTTGGTTTCCTCAAGCCATTTCTTGGTTTCTCAACCCATTTTTAGGTTTTTCAATCCATTTTTGGGTTCCTCAGTCCATTTTTGGGTTTCCCAGTCAATTTTTGGCTTTCTCATTCCATTTTTAGTTTTCACAATCCATTCTTGGGTCCGTCAATCTATTGTTTTGTTTCCTCAGTCCATTTTTGGTTTTCCCAGTCCATTTTTGGGTTCCTCAATCCATGTCTTGGTCACTCAGCCCATTTTTGGATTTCTCAACCTAATTTTGGATTCCTTGAACCGTTTTTGGTTTTCTCAAACCATTTTTGGATTCCTCAATCCATTTTTAGGTTCTTCAGTCAATTTTTGGCTTTCTCAGCTCATTTTTGGGTTCCTGAATCCATTTTTTATGGTTCCTCAATGCATTTTTTTTGGTTCCTCAACCCATTTTTGTGTTCCTCAATCCATTTTTGGGTTCCTGAGTCCATTTTTGGTTTCACAGCCCATTTTTTAGTTCCTCAATGCGTTTTTGAGTCCCTCAGCCCATTTTTTGCTCTCTCATTCCATTTTTGGGTCTCTCAGCCTATTTTGGAGTCCCTCAGCACATTTACGGGTCCCTCAGTTCATTTTTGGTTTGGTCAAACCATTTTTGGTTTGGGTGAGCCAAAACCAATTTTTTTGATTCTCAGCCCATTTTTGGGTTTCTGAATCCATTTTTTGGGTTCCTCAGTCCATTTTGGGACCCTCATCCCATTTTTGGGTTCCTCAATCTATTTTTGGGTTTCCCAGTCCATTTTTGGGTTTCCTCAGTCCATTTTTAGGTGTACAATCCATTTTGGTTTCGTCAATCTATTTTTTGGTTTCCCAGTCCATTTTTGGTTTCCTCTATCGATTTTTGGGTTCCTCAATCCATTTTTTGTGTTTCTCAGCTCATTTTTGGTTTCCTCAATCCATTTTTGGGTATTTCATTCAATTTTTGGGTTTCTCAGCTCATTTTTGGGTTCCTCAATGCATTTTTGGGTTCCTCAGTCCATTTTTGGGTTCCTGAGCCCACTTTTTTCATATCCTCAATCCATTTTTGAGTACCTCAGCCCATTTTTTGCTCCCTCCTTCCATTTTTGGGTCTCTCAGACTTTTTTGGAGTCCCTCAAACCATTTTCGGGTCCTTCAGTCCTTTTTTTGTTTGATCAAACCATTTTTTGGTTTTCTCACCCATTTTTGGGTTCCTCAATCCATTTTTGGGTTACCCAGTCGATTTTTGGCTTTCTCAGTCCATTTTTAGGTTTACAATCCATTTTTTGTTTCGTCAATCTATTTTTTGGTTTCCTCAGTCCATTTTTTTGGTTTCCCAGTCCATTTCTGGTTTCCTCTATCCATTTTTGGGTTCCTCAATCCATTTTTTGGGTTTCTCAGCCCATTTTTCGCTTCCTCAATCCATTTTTGGTTTGCCCATGACATTTTTGGTTTCTCAGTCTGTTTTTGGTCCCTCAGCTCATTTTTGGTTTTTTCAATCCAGTTTTGGGTTCCTCAATCCATGTCTTGGTCACTCAGCCTATTTTTGGGTTTCTCAGCCTATTTTTGGGTTCCTCAAACCATTTATGGTTTTCTCAACCCATTTTTAGATTCCTCAATCCATTTTTGAGTTCCTCAGTACATTTTTGGGTTCCTCAATACATTTTTGGGTCCCGCAGCACATTTTTGTGTCTGTCAGCCCTTTGCTGGGGTTCTTCAACCCATTTTTGGATTTCCCAGCCCATTTTTAGGTTTCCAAGCCTTTCTTTTGGTTTCTCAGCCAATTTTTGGTTTCCTCATGCCATTTTTGGGTTCCTCAGTCCGTCATTGGGTTCCTCAATACATTTTTGGTCCTGAAGCCCATTTTTGGGTCCCTCTGCCCATTTTGGGGTTTTTTCAATCCATTTTTTGTTTTTCCACCCCATTTTTAGGTTCCTCAATCCATTTTTTGATTCCTCAGTGCATTTTGGGTCCCGCAGCCTATTTTTGTGTTCCTCAGTCCATTTGGGGGTCCCTCAGTCCATGTTTTGGTTTCCCAGCCCATTTTTGGGTTTCTGAATCTATTTTTGGGTTCCACAGTCTATTTTTTGGTTTTCCAGTCAATTTTTGGCTTTCTCGGTCCATTTTTGGTGTTCCTCAATTTATTTTTTGGTTTCCTCAGTCCATTTTTGGCTTTCTCAATCCAGTTTTAAGTTTACAATTCATTTTTGCTTTCGTCAATCTATTTTTTGGTTTCCCAGTCCATTTTTGGTTTCCTCAAGCCATTTCTTGGTTTCTCAACCCATTTTTTAGGTTTTTCAATCCATTTTTGGGTTCCTCAGTCCATTTTTGGGTTTCCCAGTCAATTTTTGGCTTTCTCATTCCATTTTTAGTTTTCACAATCCATTCTTGGGTCCGTCAATCTATTGTTTTGTTTCCTCAGTCCATTTTTGGTTTTCCAGTCCATTTTTGGGTTCCTCAATCCATGTCTTGGTCACTCAGCCCATTTTTGGATTTCTCAACCTAATTTTGGATTCCTTGAACCGTTTTTGGTTTTCTCAAACCATTTTTGGGTTCCTCAATCCATTTTTAGGTTCTTCAGTCAATTTTTGGCTTTCTCAGCTCATTTTTGGGTTCCTGAATCCATTTTTTATGGTTCCTCAATGCATTTTTTTTGGTTCCTCAACCCATTTTTGTGTTCCTCAATCCATTTTTGGGTTCCTGAGTCCATTTTTGGTTTCACAGCCCATTTTTTAGTTCCTCAATGCGTTTTTGAGTCCCTCAGCCCATTTTTTGCTCTCTCATTCCATTTTTGGGTCTCTCAGCCTATTTTGGAGTCCCTCAGCACATTTACGGGTCCCTCAGTTCATTTTTGGTTTGGTCAAACCATTTTTGGTTTTCTCACCCATTTTTGGGTTCCTCAATCCAATTTTTTTGATTCTCAGCCCATTTTTGGGTTTCTGAATCCATTTTTTGGGTTCCTCAGTCCATTTTGGGACCCTCATCCCATTTTTGGGTTCCTCAATCTATTTTTGGGTTTCCCAGTCCATTTTTGGTTTCCTCAGTCCATTTTTAGGTGTACAATCCATTTTGGTTTCGTCAATCTATTTTTTGGTTTCCCAGTCCATTTTTGGTTTCCTCTATCGATTTTTGGGTTCCTCAATCCATTTTTTGTGTTTCTCAGCTCATTTTTGGTTTCCTCAATCCATTTTTGGGTATTTCATTCAATTTTTGGGTTTCTCAGCTCATTTTTGGGTTCCTCAATGCATTTTTGGGTTCCTCAGTCCATTTTTGGGTTCCTGAGCCCACTTTTTTCATATCCTCAATCCATTTTTGAGTACCTCAGCCCATTTTTTGCTCCCTCCTTCCATTTTTGGGTCTCTCAGACTTTTTTGGAGTCCCTCAAACCATTTTCGGGTCCTTCAGTCCTTTTTTTGTTTGATCAAACCATTTTTTGGTTTTCTCACCCATTTTTGGGTTCCTCAATCCATTTTTGGGTTACCCAGTCGATTTTTGGCTTTCTCAGTCCATTTTTAGGTTTACAATCCATTTTTTGTTTCGTCAATCTATTTTTTGGTTTCCTCAGTCCATTTTTTTGGTTTCCCAGTCCATTTCTGGTTTCCTCTATCCATTTTTGGGTTCCTCAATCCATTTTTTGGGTTTCTCAGCCCATTTTTCGCTTCCTCAATCCATTTTTGGTTTGCCCATGACATTTTTGGTTTCTCAGTCTGTTTTTGGTCCCTCAGCTCATTTTTGGTTTTTTCAATCCAGTTTTGGGTTCCTCAATCCATGTCTTGGTCACTCAGCCTATTTTTGGGTTTCTCAGCCTATTTTTGGGTTCCTCAAACCATTTATGGTTTTCTCAACCCATTTTTAGATTCCTCAATCCATTTTTGAGTTCCTCAGTACATTTTTGGGTTCCTCAATACATTTTTGGGTCCCACAGCACATTTTTGTGTCTGTCAGCCCTTTGCTGGGGTTCTTCAACCCATTTTTGGATTTCCCAGCCCATTTTTAGGTTTCCAAGCCTTTCTTTTGGTTTCTCAGCCAATTTTTGGTTTCCTCATGCCATTTTTGGGTTCCTCAGTCCGTCATTGGGTTCCTCAATACATTTTTGGTCCTGAAGCCCATTTTTGGGTCCCTCTGCCCATTTTGGGGTTTTTTCAATCCATTTTTTGTTTTTCCACCCCATTTTTAGGTTCCTCAATCCATTTTTTGATTCCTCAGTGCATTTTGGGTCCCGCAGCCTATTTTTGTGTTCCTCAGTCCATTTGGGGTCCCTCAGTCCATGTTTTGGTTTCCCAGCCCATTTTTGGGTTTCTGAATCTATTTTTGGGTTCCACAGTCTATTTTTTGGTTTTCCAGTCAATTTTTGGCTTTCTCGGTCCATTTTTGGTGTTCCTCAATTTATTTTTTGGTTTCCTCAGTCCATTTTTGGCTTTCTCAATCCAGTTTTAAGTTTACAATTCATTTTTGCTTTCGTCAATCTATTTTTTGGTTTCCCAGTCCATTTTTGGTTTCCTCAAGCCATTTCTTGGTTTCTCAACCCATTTTTAGGTTTTTCAATCCATTTTTGGGTTCCTCAGTCCATTTTTGGGTTTCCCAGTCAATTTTTGGCTTTCTCATTCCATTTTTAGTTTTCACAATCCATTCTTGGGTCCGTCAATCTATTGTTTTGTTTCCTCAGTCCATTTTTGGTTTTCCCAGTCCATTTTTGGGTTCCTCAATCCATGTCTTGGTCACTCAGCCCATTTTTGGATTTCTCAACCTAATTTTGGATTCCTTGAACCGTTTTTGGTTTTCTCAAACCATTTTTGGATTCCTCAATCCATTTTTAGGTTCTTCAGTCAATTTTTGGCTTTCTCAGCTCATTTTTGGGTTCCTGAATCCATTTTTTATGGTTCCTCAATGCATTTTTTTTGGTTCCTCAACCCATTTTTGTGTTCCTCAATCCATTTTTGGGTTCCTGAGTCCATTTTTGGTTTCACAGCCCATTTTTTAGTTCCTCAATGCGTTTTTGAGTCCCTCAGCCCATTTTTTGCTCTCTCATTCCATTTTTGGGGTCTCTCAGCCTATTTTGGAGTCCCTCAGCACATTTACGGGTCCCTCAGTTCATTTTTGGTTTGGTCAAACCATTTTGGTTTTCTCACCCATTTTTGGGTTCCTCAATCCAATTTTTTTGATTCTCAGCCCATTTTTGGGTTTCTGAATCCATTTTTTGGGTTCCTCAGTCCATTTTGGGACCCTCATCCATTTTTGGGTTCCTCAATCTATTTTTGGGTTTCCCAGTCCATTTTTGGTTTCCTCAGTCCATTTTTAGGTGTACAATCCATTTTGGTTTCGTCAATCTATTTTTTGGTTTCCCAGTCCATTTTTGGTTTCCTCTATCGATTTTTGGGTTCCTCAATCCATTTTTTGTGTTTCTCAGCTCATTTTTGGTTTCCTCAATCCATTTTTGGGTATTTCATTCAATTTTTGGGTTTCTCAGCTCATTTTTGGGTTCCTCAATGCATTTTTGGGTTCCTCAGTCCATTTTTGGGTTCCTGAGCCCACTTTTTTCATATCCTCAATCCATTTTTGAGTACCTCAGCCCATTTTTTGCTCCCTCCTTCCATTTTTGGGTCTCTCAGACTTTTTTGGAGTCCCTCAAACCATTTTCGGGTCCTTCAGTCCTTTTTTTGTTTGATCAAACCATTTTTTGGTTTTCTCACCCATTTTTGGGTTCCTCAATCCATTTTTGGGTTACCCAGTCGATTTTTGGCTTTCTCAGTCCATTTTTAGGTTTACAATCCATTTTTTGTTTCGTCAATCTATTTTTTGGTTTCCTCAGTCCATTTTTTTGGTTTCCCAGTCCATTTCTGGTTTCCTCTATCCATTTTTGGGTTCCTCAATCCATTTTTTGGGTTTCTCAGCCCATTTTTCGCTTCCTCAATCCATTTTTGGTTTGCCCATGACATTTTTGGTTTCTCAGTCTGTTTTTGGTCCCTCAGCTCATTTTTGGTTTTTTCAATCCAGTTTTGGGTTCCTCAATCCATGTCTTGGTCACTCAGCCTATTTTTGGGTTTCTCAGCCTATTTTTGGGTTCCTCAAACCATTTATGGTTTTCTCAACCCATTTTTAGATTCCTCAATCCATTTTTGAGTTCCTCAGTACATTTTTGGGTTCCTCAATACATTTTTGGGTCCCGCAGCACATTTTTGTGTCTGTCAGCCCTTTGCTGGGGTTCTTCAACCCATTTTTTGGATTTCCCAGCCCATTTTTAGGTTTCCAAGCCTTTCTTTTGGTTTCTCAGCCAATTTTTGGTTTCCTCATGCCATTTTTGGGTTCCTCAGTCCGTCATTGGGTTCCTCAATACATTTTTGGTCCTGAAGCCCATTTTTGGGTCCCTCTGCCCATTTTGGGGTTTTTTCAATCCATTTTTTGTTTTTCCACCCCATTTTTAGGTTCCTCAATCCATTTTTTGATTCCTCAGTGCATTTTGGGTCCCGCAGCCTATTTTTGTGTTCCTCAGTCCATTTGGGGTCCCTCAGTCCATGTTTTGGTTTCCCAGCCCATTTTTGGGTTTCTGAATCTATTTTTGGGTTCCACAGTCTATTTTTTGGTTTTCCAGTCAATTTTTGGCTTTCTCGGTCCATTTTTGGTGTTCCTCAATTTATTTTTTGGTTTCCTCAGTCCATTTTTGGCTTTCTCAATCCAGTTTTAAGTTTACAATTCATTTTTGCTTTCGTCAATCTATTTTTTGGTTTCCCAGTCCATTTTTGGTTTCCTCAAGCCATTTCTTGGTTTCTCAACCCATTTTTTAGGTTTTTCAATCCATTTTTGGGTTCCTCAGTCCATTTTTGGGTTTCCCAGTCAATTTTTGGCTTTCTCATTCCATTTTTAGTTTTCACAATCCATTCTTGGGTCCGTCAATCTATTGTTTTGTTTCCTCAGTCCATTTTTGGTTTTCCCAGTCCATTTTTGGGTTCCTCAATCCATGTCTTGGTCACTCAGCCCATTTTTGGATTTCTCAACCTAATTTTGGATTCCTTGAACCGTTTTTGGTTTTCTCAAACCATTTTTGGGTTCCTCAATCCATTTTTAGGTTCTTCAGTCAATTTTTGGCTTTCTCAGCTCATTTTTGGGTTCCTGAATCCATTTTTTATGGTTCCTCAATGCATTTTTTTTGGTTCCTCAACCCATTTTTGTGTTCCTCAATCCATTTTTGGGTTCCTGAGTCCATTTTTGGTTTCACAGCCCATTTTTTAGTTCCTCAATGCGTTTTTGAGTCCCTCAGCCCATTTTTTGCTCTCTCATTCCATTTTTGGGTCTCTCAGCCTATTTTGGAGTCCCTCAGCACATTTACGGGTCCCTCAGTTCATTTTTGGTTTGGTCAAACCATTTTTGGTTTTCTCACCCATTTTTGGGTTCCTCAATCCAATTTTTTTGATTCTCAGCCCATTTTTGGGTTTCTGAATCCATTTTTTGGGTTCCTCAGTCCATTTTGGGACCCTCATCCCATTTTTGGGTTCCTCAATCTATTTTTGGGTTTCCCAGTCCATTTTTGGTTTCCTCAGTCCATTTTTAGGTGTACAATCCATTTTGGTTTTGTCAATCTATTTTTTGGTTTCCCAGTCCATTTTTGGTTTCCTCTATCGATTTTTGGGTTCCTCAATCCATTTTTTGTGTTTCTCAGCTCATTTTTGGTTTCCTCAATCCATTTTTGGGTTCCTCAATCCATGTCTTGGTCACTCAGCCCATTTTTGGATTCCTCAAACCATTTATGGGTTTCTCAACCCATTTTTATTTTCCTCAATTTATTTTTGGGTTCCTCAGTTCGTTTTTTTTTCCTCAATACATTTTCGGTTTCCCAGCCCATTTTTAGGTTACCAAGACTTTTGGGGGGGTTCTCCGCCCATTTTTGGGTCCCTCAGCCGATTTGTTGGTTTTTCAGTCCATTTTGGGTCCCGCAGCCTATTTTTGTGTTCCTCAGACCATTTTTTGGTTGCCCAGGACATTTTTGGTTTCTCAGTCCATTTTAAGGTTTACAAATCATTTTTGGTTTTGTCAATCTATTTTTTTGTTTCCTCAGTCCATTTTTGGGTTTCCCAGTCCATTTTTGGGTTCCTCAAGCCATTTCTGGGTTTCTCAACCCATTTTGAGGTTTTTCAATGCATTTTTGGGTTCCTCAATCCCTTTTTGGATTCCTCAGCCCATTTTTGGGTTCCTCAATCTATTTTTAGGTTCCCCAGTCCATTTTTGGTTTTCTCAGCCTATTTTGGTTTCCTCAATCAATTTTTGGGTTCTTCAGTCAATTTTTTGTTTTCTCAGCTCATATTTGTTTCCTCAATCCATTTTCTATGGTTCCTCAATCCATTTTGGGTTCCTCAATCCATTTTTGGGTTCCTCAGTCCATTTTTGGGTTCCTGAGCCCACTTTTTTCATATCCCCAATCCATTTTTGAGTACCTCAGCCCATTTTTTGCTCCCTCCTTCCATTTTTGGGTCTCTCAGACTTTTTTGGAGTCCCTCAAACCATTTTCGGGTCCTTCAGTCCTTTTTTTGTTTGATCAAACCATTTTTTGGTTTTCTCACCCATTTTTGGGTTCCTCAATCCATTTTTGGGTTACCCAGTCGATTTTTGGCTTTCTCAGTCCATTTTTAGGTTTACAATCCATTTTTTGTTTCGTCAATCTATTTTTTGGTTTCCTCAGTCCATTTTTTTGGTTTCCCAGTCCATTTCTGGTTTCCTCTATCCATTTTTGGGTTCCTCAATCCATTTTTTGGGTTTCTCAGCCCATTTTTCGCTTCCTCAATCCATTTTTGGTTTGCCCATGACATTTTTGGTTTCTCAGTCTGTTTTTGGTCCCTCAGCTCATTTTTGGTTTTTTCAATCCAGTTTTGGGTTCCTCAATCCATGTCTTGGTCACTCAGCCTATTTTTGGGTTTCTCAGCCTATTTTTGGGTTCCTCAAACCATTTATGGTTTTCTCAACCCATTTTTAGATTCCTCAATCCATTTTTTGATTCCTCAGTGCATTTTGGGTCCCGCAGCCTATTTTTGTGTTCCTCAGTCCATTTGGGGTCCCTCAGTCCATGTTTTGGTTTCCCAGCCCATTTTTGGGTTTCTGAATCTATTTTTGGGTTCCACAGTCTATTTTTTGGTTTTCCAGTCAATTTTTGGCTTTCTCGGTCCATTTTTGGTGTTCCTCAATTTATTTTTTGGTTTCCTCAGTCCATTTTTGGCTTTCTCAATCCAGTTTTAAGTTTACAATTCATTTTTGCTTTCGTCAATCTATTTTTTGGTTTCCCAGTCCATTTTTGGTTTCCTCAAGCCATTTCTTGGTTTCTCAACCCATTTTTAGGTTTTTCAATCCATTTTTGGCTTCCTCAGTCCATTTTTGGGTTTCCCAGTCAATTTTTGGCTTTCTCATTCCATTTTTAGTTTTCACAATCCATTCTTGGGTCCGTCAATCTATTGTTTTGTTTCCTCAGTCCATTTTTGGTTTTCCCAGTCCATTTTTGGGTTCCTCAATCCATGTCTTGGTCACTCAGCCCATTTTTGGGTTTCTCCACCTAATTTTGGATTCCTTGAACCGTTTTTGGTTTTCTCAAACCATTTTTGGATTCCTCAATCCATTTTTAGGTTCTTCAGTCAATTTTTGGCTTTCTCAGCTCATTTTTGGGTTCCTGAATCCATTTTTTATGGTTCCTCAATGCATTTTTTTTGGTTCCTCAACCCATTTTTGTGTTCCTCAATCCATTTTTGGGTTCCTGAGTCCATTTTTGGTTTCACAGCCCATTTTTTAGTTCCTCAATGCGTTTTTGAGTCCCTCAGCCCATTTTTTGCTCTCTCATTCCATTTTTGGGTCTCTCAGCCTATTTTGGAGTCCCTCAGCACATTTACGGGTCCCTCAGTTCATTTTTGGTTTGGTCAAACCATTTTTGGTTTTCTCACCCATTTTTGGGTTCCTCAATCCAATTTTTTTGATTCTCAGCCCATTTTTGGGTTTCTGAATCCATTTTTTGGGTTCCTCAGTCCATTTTGGGACCCTCATCCCATTTTTGGGTTCCTCAATCTATTTTTGGGTTTCCCAGTCCATTTTTGGTTTCCTCAGTCCATTTTTAGGTGTACAATCCATTTTGGTTTCGTCAATCTATTTTTTGGTTTCCCAGTCCATTTTTGGTTTCCTCTATCGATTTTTGGGTTCCTCAATCCATTTTTTGTGTTTCTCAGCTCATTTTTGGTTTCCTCAATCCATTTTTGGGTTCCTCAATCCATGTCTTGGTCACTCAGCCCATTTTTGGATTCCTCAAACCATTTATGGGTTTCTCAAGCCATTTTTATTTTCCTCAATTTATTTTTGGGTTCCTCAGTTCGTTTTTTTTTCCTCAATACATTTTCGGTTTCCCAGCCTATTTTTAGGTTACCAAGACTTTTGGGGGGGTTCTCCGCCCATTTTTGGGTCCCTCAGCCGATTTGTTGGTTTTTCAGTCCATTTTGGGTCCCGCAGCCTATTTTTGTGTTCCTCAGTCCATTTGGGGTCCCTCAGTCCATGTTTTGGTTTCCCAGCCCATTTTTGGGTTTCTGAATCTATTTTTGGGTTCCACAGTCTATTTTTTGGTTTTCCAGTCAATTTTTGGCTTTCTCGGTCCATTTTTGGTGTTCCTCAATTTATTTTTTGGTTTCCTCAGTCCATTTTTGGCTTTCTCAATCCAGTTTGAAGTTTACAATTCATTTTTGCTTTCGTCAATCTATTTTTTGGTTTCCCAGTCCATTTTTGGTTTCCTCAAGCCATTTCTTGGTTTCTCAACCCATTTTTAGGTTTTTCAATCCATTTTTGGGTTCCTCAGTCCATTTTTGGGTTTCCCAGTCAATTTTTGGCTTTCTCATTCCATTTTTAGTTTTCACAATCCATTCTTGGGTCCGTCAATCTATTGTTTTGTTTCCTCAGTCCATTTTTGGTTTTCCCAGTCCATTTTTGGGTTCCTCAATCCATGTCTTGGTCACTCAGCCCATTTTTGGGTTTCTCAACCTAATTTTGGATTCCTTGAACCGTTTTTGGTTTTCTCAAACCATTTTTGGGTTCCTCAATCCATTTTTAGGTTCTTCAGTCAATTTTTGGCTTTCTCAGCTCATTTTTGGGTTCCTGAATCCATTTTTTATGGTTCCTCAATGCATTTTTTTTGGTTCCTCAACCCATTTTTGTGTTCCTCAATCCATTTTTGGGTTCCTGAGTCCATTTTTGGTTTCACAGCCCATTTTTTAGTTCCTCAATGCGTTTTTGAGTCCCTCAGCCCATTTTTTGCTCTCTCATTCCATTTTTGGGTCTCTCAGCCTATTTTGGAGTCCCTCAGCACATTTACGGGTCCCTCAGTTCATTTTTGGTTTGGTCAAACCATTTTTGGTTTTCTCACCCATTTTTGGGTTCCTCAATCCAATTTTTTTGATTCTCAGCCCATTTTTGGGTTTCTGAATCAATTTTTTGGGTTCCTCAGTCCATTTTGGGACCCTCATCCCATTTTTGGGTTCCTCAATCTATTTTTGGGTTTCCCAGTCCATTTTTGGTTTCCTCAGTCCATTTTTAGGTGTACAATCCATTTTGGTTTTGTCAATCTATTTTTTGGTTTCCCAGTCCATTTTTGGTTTCCTCTATCGATTTTTGGGTTCCTCAATCCATTTTTTGTGTTTCTCAGCTCATTTTTGGTTTCCTCAATCCATTTTTGGGTTCCTCAATCCATGTCTTGGTCACTCAGCCCATTTTTGGATTCCTCAAACCATTTATGGGTTTCTCAAGCCATTTTTATTTTCCTCAATTTATTTTTGGGTTCCTCAGTTCGTTTTTTTTTCCTCAATACATTTTCGGTTTCCCAGCCCATTTTTAGGTTACCAAGACTTTTGGGGGGGTTCTCCGCCCATTTTTGGGTCCCTCAGCCGATTTGTTGGTTTTTCAGTCCATTTTGGGTCCCGCAGCCTATTTTTGTGTTCCTCAGTCCATTTGGGGTCCCTCAGTCCATGTTTTGGTTTCCCAGCCCATTTTTGGGTTTCTGAATCTATTTTTGGGTTCCACAGTCTATTTTTTGGTTTTCCAGTCAATTTTTGGCTTTCTCGGTCCATTTTTGGTGTTCCTCAATTTATTTTTTGGTTTCCTCAGTCCATTTTTGGCTTTCTCAATCCAGTTTTAAGTTTACAATTCATTTTTGCTTTCGTCAATCTATTTTTTGGTTTCCCAGTCCATTTTTGGTTTCCTCAAGCCATTTCTTGGTTTCTCAACCCATTTTTAGGTTTTTCAATCCATTTTTGGGTTCCTCAGTCCATTTTTGGGTTTCCCAGTCAATTTTTGGCTTTCTCATTCCATTTTTAGTTTTCACAATCCATTCTTGGGTCCGTCAATCTATTGTTTTGTTTCCTCAGTCCATTTTTGGTTTTCCCAGTCCATTTTTGGGTTCCTCAATCCATGTCTTGGTCACTCAGCCCATTTTTGGGTTTCTCAACCTAATTTTGGATTCCTTGAACCGTTTTTGGTTTTCTCAAACCATTTTTGGGTTCCTCAATCCATTTTTAGGTTCTTCAGTCAATTTTTGGCTTTCTCAGCTCATTTTTGGGTTCCTGAATCCATTTTTTATGGTTCCTCAATGCATTTTTTTTGGTTCCTCAACCCATTTTTGTGTTCCTCAATCCATTTTTGGGTTCCTGAGTCCATTTTTGGTTTCACAGCCCATTTTTTAGTTCCTCAATGCGTTTTTGAGTCCCTCAGCCCATTTTTTGCTCTCTCATTCCATTTTTGGGTCTCTCAGCCTGTTTTGGAGTCCCTCAGCACATTTACGGGTCCCTCAGTTCATTTTTGGTTTGGTCAAACCATTTTTGGTTTTCTCACCCATTTTTGGGTTCCTCAATCCAATTTTTTTGATTCTCAGCCCATTTTTGGGTTTCTGAATCCATTTTTTGGGTTCCTCAGTCCATTTTGGGACCCTCATCCCATTTTTGGGTTCCTCAATCTATTTTTGGGTTTCCCAGTCCATTTTTGGTTTCCTCAGTCCATTTTTAGGTGTACAATCCATTTTGGTTTTGTCAATCTATTTTTTGGTTTCCCAGTCCATTTTTGGTTTCCTCTATCGATTTTTGGGTTCCTCAATCCATTTTTTGTGTTTCTCAGCTCATTTTTGGTTTCCTCAATCCATTTTTGGGTTCCTCAATCCATGTCTTGGTCACTCAGCCCATTTTTGGATTCCTCAAACCATTTATGGGTTTCTCAACCCATTTTTATTTTCCTCAATTTATTTTTGGGTTCCTCAGTTCGTTTTTTTTTCCTCAATACATTTTCGGTTTCCCAGCCCATTTTTAGGTTACCAAGACTTTTGGGGGGGTTCTCCGCCCATTTTTGGGTCCCTCAGCCGATTTGTTGGTTTTTCAGTCCATTTTGGGTCCCGCAGCCTATTTTTGTGTTCCTCAGTCCATTTGGGGTCCCTCAGTCCATGTTTTGGTTTCCCAGCCCATTTTTGGGTTTCTGAATCTATTTTTGGGTTCCACAGTCTATTTTTTGGTTTTCCAGTCAATTTTTGGCTTTCTCGGTCCATTTTTGGTGTTCCTCAATTTATTTTTTGGTTTCCTCAGTCCATTTTTGGCTTTCTCAATCCAGTTTTAAGTTTACAATTCATTTTTGCTTTCGTCAATCTATTTTTTGGTTTCCCAGTCCATTTTTGGTTTCCTCAAGCCATTTCTTGGTTTCTCAACCCATTTTTAGGTTTTTCAATCCATTTTTGGGTTCCTCAGTCCATTTTTGGGTTTCCCAGTCAATTTTTGGCTTTCTCATTCCATTTTTAGTTTTCACAATCCATTCTTGGGTCCGTCAATCTATTGTTTTGTTTCCTCAGTCCATTTTTGGTTTTCCCAGTCCATTTTTGGGTTCCTCAATCCATGTCTTGGTCACTCAGCCCATTTTTGGGTTTCTCAACCTAATTTTGGATTCCTTGAACCGTTTTTGGTTTTCTCAAACCATTTTTGGGTTCCTCAATCCATTTTTAGGTTCTTCAGTCAATTTTTGGCTTTCTCAGCTCATTTTTGGGTTCCTGAATCCATTTTTTATGGTTCCTCAATGCATTTTTTTTGGTTCCTCAACCCATTTTTGTGTTCCTCAATCCATTTTTGGGTTCCTGAGTCCATTTTTGGTTTCACAGCCCATTTTTTAGTTCCTCAATGCGTTTTTGAGTCCCTCAGCCCATTTTTTGCTCTCTCATTCCATTTTTGGGTCTCTCAGCCTGTTTTGGAGTCCCTCAGCACATTTACGGGTCCCTCAGTTCATTTTTGGTTTGGTCAAACCATTTTTGGTTTTCTCACCCATTTTTGGGTTCCTCAATCCAATTTTTTTGATTCTCAGCCCATTTTTGGGTTTCTGAATCCATTTTTTGGGTTCCTCAGTCCATTTTGGGACCCTCATCCCATTTTTGGGTTCCTCAATCTATTTTTGGGTTTCCCAGTCCATTTTTGGTTTCCTCAGTCCATTTTTAGGTGTACAATCCATTTTGGTTTTGTCAATCTATTTTTTGGTTTCCCAGTCCATTTTTGGTTTCCTCTATCGATTTTTGGGTTCCTCAATCCATTTTTTGTGTTTCTCAGCTCATTTTTGGTTTCCTCAATCCATTTTTGGGTTCCTCAATCCATGTCTTGGTCACTCAGCCCATTTTTGGATTCCTCAAACCATTTATGGGTTTCTCAACCCATTTTTATTTTCCTCAATTTATTTTTGGGTTCCTCAGTTCGTTTTTTTTTCCTCAATACATTTTCGGTTTCCCAGCCCATTTTTAGGTTACCAAGACTTTTGGGGGGGTTCTCCGCCCATTTTTGGGTCCCTCAGCCGATTTGTTGGTTTTTCAGTCCATTTTGGGTCACGCAGCCTATTTTTGGGTTCCTCAGACCATTTTTTGGTTGCCCAGGACATTTTTGGTTTCTCAGTCCATTTTAAGGTTTACAAATCATTTTTGGTTTTGTCAATCTATTTTTTTGTTTCCTCAGTCCATTTTTGGGTTTCCCAGTCCATTTTTGGGTTCCTCAAGCCATTTCTGGGTTTCTCAACCCATTTTGAGGTTTTTCAATGCATTTTTGGGTTCCTCAATCCATTTTTGGATTCCTCAGCCCATTTTTGGGTTCCTCAATCTATTTTTAGGTTCCCCAGTCCATTTTTGGTTTTCTCAGCCTATTTTGGTTTCCTCAATCAATTTTTGGGTTCTTCAGTCAATTTTTTGTTTTCTCAGCTCATATTTGTTTCCTCAATCCATTTTCTATGGTTCCTCAATCCATTTTGGGTTCCTCAATCCATTTTTTTATGGTTCCTCAGCCCATTTTTGATATCTTCAATCCATTTTTGAGTCCCTCAGACCATTTTTTGCTCTCTCCTTCTATTTTAGGGTTCCTCAGGCTTTTTTGGAGTCCCTCAGACCATTTTCGGATCCCTCAGTCCTTTTTTTGTTTGGTCAAACCATTTTTGGTTTTCTCACCCAGTTTTGGGTTCCTCAATTAATTTTTTTTTGATTCTCAGCACAGTTTTGGGTTTCTGAATCCATTTTTGGGTTCCTCAGTCCATTTTGGGTCCCTCAGCCCATTTTTTGATTTCCCAGCCCATTTTTGGCTTTCTCAGTGCATTTTTAGATTTACAATCCAGTTTTGGTTTCGTCAATCTATCTTTTCGGTTGCAGTCCATTTTTGGATTCCTCTATCGATTTTGGGGTTCCTCAATCCATTTTTTGGGTTTCTTAGCCCATTTTTGTGTTCCTCAATCCATTTTTGGTTTGCCCAATGACATTTTTAATTTCTCAGTCTGTTTTTGGTCACTCAGCCCATTTTTGGGGTTTCTCAGCCTTTTTTTGGGTTCCTCAACCCATTTTTGGGTTCCTCAATCCATTTTTGGGTTCCTCAGTCCATTTATGGGTTGATCCATGCATTTTTGGGTCCCGCAGCCCATTTTTGGTTTTCCGAGCCCATTTTTAGGTTTCCAAGCCTTTTTTTGGATTTCTAAGCCCATTTTTGGGTTCCTCATGCCATTTTGGGGGGGGGTTTCAATCCATTTTTTGCTTCCCAGCCCATTTTTGGGTTCCTCATGCCATTTTTGGGGGGGTTTCAATCCATTTTTTTGTTTCCCAGCCCATTTTTGGGTTCCTCAATCCATTTTTAGGTTTCTCAATCCATTTTTGGGGTTCCTCAATTTATTTTTTTGGTTTCCTCAGTCCATTTCTGGGTTCCTCAATCCATTTTTGTGTTCCTCAACACATTTTTGGTTTCCCCAGGTCATTTTTGTATTCCTCAATGCATTTTTTGGGGTCCCTCTAGCCGATTTTTGGTTTTCTCACCCTTTTTTGTGTTCCTCAATCCATTTTTGGGTTGCCCAGGTCATTTTTAGTTTCTCAGTCCGTTTTGGGATCCCTCAGCCCTATTTTAGGGACTCTAAGCCCATTTATGCATCCCTCAATCCATTTTTGGGTTCCTCAATCCATTTTGGGTCCCTCAGCCCATTTTTTGGTTTCTCATCCCATTTTTGGGTTCCTCAATCTATTTTTAGTTTCATCAGTCCATGTTTGGTTTTCTCAGCCTATTTTTGGTTTCCTCAATCCATTTTGGATTCTTCAGTCAATTTGGGGGTTTCTCAGCTTTTTTTTGGTTCCTCAATCCATTTTTTATGGTTCCTCAATCCATTTTTAGGTTCCTCAACCCATTTTGGGTTTCTCAATCCATTTTTGGTTCCTCAGCCCATTTTTGATATCTTCAATCCATTTTTGAGTCCCTAGGCCCATTTTTTGCTCTCTCATTCCATTTTTGGGTCCCTCAGCCTTTTTTGGAGTCCCTTAGACCATTTTCGGGTCCCTCAGCCCTTTGTTTGGGTTCCTCAACCCATTTTTGGTTTCCCAGCCCATTTTTTACGTTTCCAGGCCTTTTTGGGGGTGTTTCTCAGCCCATTTTTGGGTTCCTCATACTCTTTTTGTGTTCCTCAGTCCATCTTTGGGTTCCTCAATACATTTTTGGGTCCTGCAGCCCATTTTTCGTTCCCTCAGCCCATTTTGGGGGTTTTTAAATCCATTTTTTGATTTTCCAGCCCATTTTTGGGTTCCTCAATCCATGTTTTGAATCCTCAGTCTATTTTGGGTCCTGCAGCCTATTTTTGGGTACCTCAGTCTATTTTTTTGTTTCCTCAGTGTATTTTTGGGTTTCCTAGTCCATTTTTGCCTCCCTCAATCCATTTTTGGGTTCCTCAGTCCATTTTGGGGTTTTCCAGTCAATTTTTGTTTTTTTCGGTCTATTTTTAGGTTTCTCAATCTATTTTTTTGTTTCCTCAGTCCATTTTTTGGGTTTCCCAGTCCATTTTTGGGTTCCTCAAGGCTTTTCTGGGTTTCTTAACCCATTTATACGTTTTTCAATCCATTTTTGGGTTCCTCAGTCCATTTTTCTGTTCCTCAATCTCTTTTTGGGTTCCTCAGTCCATTTTTGGTTTTCCCAGTCGATTTTTGGCTTTCTCAGTCCATTTTTAGGTTTCTCAATCCATTTTTGGATTCGTCAATTTATTTTTTGTTTTCCTCAGTCTATTTTTGGCTCTCCAATCCATTTTTGGTTTCCTCTATCCATTTTTGGGTTCCTCAATCCATTTTTTGAGTTTCTCAGCCCTTTTTTGGGTTCCTCAATCCATTTTTGGTTTGCCCATGACATTTTTGGATTCTCAGTCTGGTTTTGGTCTCTCAGTTCATTTTTGGTTTCCTCAATCCAGTTTTGGGTTCCTCAATGCATGTCTTGGTCACTCAGCCCATTTTTGGGATTCTCACCCTATTTTTGGATTCCTCGAACCATTTTTGGCTTTCTCAACCCATTTTTGGATTCCTCAATCCATTTTGGGTTCTTCAGTCAATTTTTGGGTTTCTCAGCCCATTTTTGATATCCTCAAACCATTTTTGAGTCCCTCAGCCCATTTTTTGCTCTCATTCCATTTTTGGGTCCCTCAGCCTATTATGGAGTCCCTCCGCACGTTTTTGGGTCCCTCAGTTCTTTTTTTGTTTGGTCAAACCATTTTTGGTTTTCTCACCCATTTTTGGGTTCCTCAATCCATTTTTTTTGATTCTCAGCCCATTTTTGTGTTTCCCAATCGATTTTTGGTATTCTCAGTCCATTTTTAGTTTTCTCAATCCATTGTTGGGGTTCCTCAATCCATTTCTTGATTTCCTAAGTCCATTTTTGGGTATCCCAGTCCATTTTTGGGTTTCTCAGTCCACTTTTAGGTTTACAATCCATTTTTGGTTCCGTCAACCTATTTTTTGGTTTCCTCGGTCCATTTTTGGTTTTCCCAGTCCATTTTTGGTTTCCTCTATCCATTTTTGCGTTCCTCAATCCATTTTTTGGGATTCTCATCCCATTTTTGGGTTCCTCAATGCATTTTTTATGGTTCCTCAATTTATTTTTGGGTTCCTCAGACCATTATGGGGTTCCTCAATCTGTTTTTGGGTTCCTCAGTCCATTTTTGGGTTCCTTAATCCATTTTTTGGTTCCTCAATCTATTTTTAGGTTCCTCAGTCCATTTTGGGGTTTCATAGTCGATTTTTGGCTTTCTCAGTCCATTTTGAGGTTTCTCAATTCATTTTTGGGTTCGTCAATATATTTTTTGGTTTCCTCAGTCCATTTTTTGGTTTCCCAGTCCTTTTTTGGGTTCCTCAATCCATGTCTTGGTCACTCAGCCATTTTTGGGTTTCTCAGCCTATTTTTGGATTCCTCGAACCATTTTTGGATTTCTGAACCTATTTTTGGTTTCATCAATCCATTTTTGGGTATTTCATTCAATTTTTGGGTTTCTCAGCTCATTTTTGGGCTCCTCAATCCATTTTTTATGGTTCCTCAATCCATTTTTTTGTTCCCCAACCCATTTTTGTGTTCCTCAATCCATTTTTGGGTTCCTCAGTCCTTTTTTGGGTTCCTGAGCCCACTTTTTTCATATCCTCAATCCATTTTTGAGTACCTCAGCCCATTTTTTGCTCCCTCCTTCCATTTTTGGGTCTCTCAGACTTTTTTGGAGTCCCTCAAACCATTTTCGGGTCCTTCAGTCCTTTTTTTGTTTGATCAAACCATTTTTTGGTTTTCTCACCCATTTTTGGGTTCCTCAATCCATTTTTTGGGTTACCCAGTCGATTTTTGGCTTTCTCAGTCCATTTTTAGGTTTACAATCCATTTTTTGTTTCGTCAATCTATTTTTTGTTTCCTCAGTCCATTTTTTGGGTTTCCCAGTCCATTTCTGGTTTCCTCTATCCATTTTTGGGTTCCTCAATCCATTTTTTGGGTTTCTCAGCCCATTTTTCGCTTCCTCAATCCATTTTTGGTTTGCCCATGACATTTTTGGTTTCTCAGTCTGTTTTTGGTCCCTCAGCTCATTTTTGGTTTCCTCAATCCAGTTTTGGGTTCCTCAATCCAGGTTGTGGTTCCTCAATCCATGTCTTGGTCACTCAGCCTATTTTTTGGGTTTCTCAGCCTATTTTTGGGTTCCTCGAACCATTTATGGGTTTCTCAACCCATTTTTAGGTTCCTCAATCCATTTTTGAGTTCCTCAGTACATTTTTGGGTTCCTCAATACATTTTTGGGTCCCGCAGCACATTTTTGAGTCTGTCAGCCCTTTGCTGGGGTTCTTCAACCCATTTTTGTATTTCCCAGCCCATTTTTAGGTTTCCAAGCCTTTCTTTTGGTTTCTCAGCCAATTTTTGGTTTCCTCATGCCATTTTTGGGTTCCTCAGTCCGTCATTGGGTTCCTCAATACATTTTTGGTCCTGCAGCCCATTTTTGGGTCCCTCTGCCCATTTTGGGATTTTTTCAATCCATTTTTTGGTTTTCCACCCCATTTTTAGGTTCCTCAATCCATTTTTTGATTCCTCAGTGCATTTTGGGTCCCGCAGCCTATTTTTGTGTTCCTCAGTCCATTTGGGGTCCCTCAGTCCATGTTTTGGTTTCCCAGCCCATTTTTGGGTTTCTGAATCTATTTTTGGGTTCCACAGTCTATTTTTTGGTTTTCCAGTCAATTTTTGGCTTTCTCGGTCCATTTTTGGTGTTCCTCAATTTATTTTTTGGTTTCCTTAGTCCATTTTTGGCTTTCTCAATCCAGTTTTAAGTTTACAATTCATTTTTGCTTTCGTCAATCTATTTTTTGGTTTCCCAGTCCATTTTTGGTTTCCTCAAGCCATTTCTTGGTTTCTCAACCCATTTTTAGGTTTTTCAATCCATTTTTGGGTTCCTCAGTCCATTTTGGGTTTCCCAGTCAATTTTTGGCTTTCTCATTCCATTTTTAGTTTTCACAATCCATTCTTGGGTCCGTCAATCTATTTTTTTGTTTCCTCAGTCCATTTTTGGTTTTCCCAGTCCATTTTTGGGTTCCTCAATCCATGTCTTGGTCACTCAGCCCATTTTTGGGTTTCTCAGCCTATTTTTGGATTCCTTGAACCATTTTTGGTTTTCTCAAACCATTTTTGGGTTCCTCAATCCATTTTTAGGTTCTTCAGTCAATTTTTGGCTTTCTCAGCTCATTTTTGGGTTCCTGAATCCATTTTTTATGGTTCCTCAATGCATTTTTTTTGGTTCCTCAACCCATTTTTGTGTTCCTCAATCCATTTTTGGGTTCCTGAGTCCATTTTTGGTTTCACAGCCCATTTTTTAGTTCCTCAATGCGTTTTTGAGTCCCTCAGCCCAATTTTTTGCTCTCTCATTCCATTTTTGGGTGTCTCAGCCTATTTTGGAGTCCCTCAGCACATTTACGGGTCCCTCAGTTCATTTTTGGTTTGGTCAAACCATTTTTGGTTTTCTCACCCATTTTTGGGTTCCTCAATCCAATTTTTTGATTCTCAGCCCATTTTTGGGTTTCTGAATCCATTTTTTGGGTTCCTCAGTCCATTTTGGGTCCCTCATCCCATTTTTGGTTCCTCAATCTATTTTTGGGTTTCCCAGTCCATTTTTGGGTTCCTCAGTCCATTTTTAGGTGTACAATCCATTTTGGTTTTGTCAATCTATTTTTTTGGTTTCCCAGTCCATTTTTGGTTTCCTCTATCGATTTTTGGGTTCCTCAATCCATTTTTTGTGTTTCTCAGCTCATTTTTGGTTTCCTCAATCCATTTTTGGGTTCCTCAATCCATGTCTTGGTCACTCAGCCCATTTTTGGGTTTCTCAGCCTATTTTTGGATTCCTGAAACCATTTATGGGTTTCTCAACCCATTTTTAGGTTCCTCAATTTATTTTTGGGTTCCTCAGTTCGTTTTTTTTTCCTCAATACATTTTCGGTTTCCCAGCCCATTTTTAGGTTACCAAGACTTTTGGGTGGTTTCTCCGCCCATTTTTGGGTCCCTCAGCCGATTTGTTGGTTTTTCAGTCCATTTTGGGTCACGCAGCCTATTTTTGGGTTCCTCAGACCATTTTTTGGTTGCCCAGGACATTTTTGGTTTCTCAGTCCATTTTAAGGTTTACAAATCATTTTTGGTTTTGTCAATCTATTTTTTTGTTTCCTCAGTCCATTTTTGGGTTTCCCAGTCCATTTTTGGCTTCCTCAAGCCATTTCTGGGTTTCTCAACCCATTTTAAGGTTTTTCATGCATTTTTGGGTTCCTCAATCCATTTTTGGATTCCTCAGCCCATTTTTGGGTTCCTCAATCTATTTTTTAGGTTCCCCAGTCCATTTTTGGTTTTCTCAGCCTATTTTTGGTTTCCTCAATCAATTTTTGGGTTCTTCAGTCAATTTTTTGTTTTCTCAGCTCATATTTGTTTCCTCAATCCATTTTCTATGGTTCCTCAATCCATTTTGGGTTCCTCAATCCATTTTTTTATGGTTCCTCAGCCCATTTTTGATATCTTCAATCCATTTTTGAGTCCCTCAGCCCATTTTTTGCTCTCTCCTTCTATTTTAGGGTCCCTCAGCCCTTTTTTGGAGTCCCTCAGACCATTTTCGGATCCCTCAGTCCTGTTTTTGTTTGGTCAAACCATTTTTGGTTTTCTCACCCAGTTTTGGGTTCCTCAATTCATTTTTTTTGATTCTCAGCACAGTTTTGGGTTTCTGAATCCATTTTTGGGTTCCTCAGTCCATTTTGGGTCCCTCAGCCCATTTTTTGATTTCCCAGCCCATTTTTGGCTTTCTCAGTGCATTTTTAGGTTTACAATCCAGTTTTGGTTTCGTCAATCTATCTTTTCGGTTGCAGTCCATTTTTGGATTCCTCTATCGATTTTGGGGTTCCTCAATCCATTTTTTGGGTTTCTTAGCCCATTTTTGTGGTCCTCAATCCATTTTTGGTTTGCCCAATGACATTTTTAATTTCTCAGTCTGTTTTTGGTCACTCAGCCCATTTTTGGGGTTTCTCAGCCTTTTTTTGGGTTCCTCAACCCATTTTTGGGTTCCTCAATCCATTTTTGGGGTTCCTCAATTTATTTTTTGGTTTCCTCAGTCCATTTCTGGGTTCCTCAATCCATTTTTGTGTTCCTCAACACATTTTTGGTTTCCCCAGGTCATTTTTGTATTCCTCAATGCATTTTTTGGGGTCCCTCTAGCCGATTTTTGGTTTTCTCACCCTTTTTTGTGTTCCTCAATCCATTTTTGGGTTGCCCAGGTCATTTTTAGTTTCTCAGTCCGTTTTGGGATCCCTCAGCCCTATTTTAGGGACTCTAAGCCCATTTATGCATCCCTCAATCCATTTTTGGGTTCCTCAATCCATTTTGGGTCCCTCAGCCCATTTTTTGGTTTCTCATCCCATTTTTGGGTTCCTCAATCTATTTTTAGTTTCATCAGTCCATGTTTGGTTTTCTCAGCCTATTTTTGGTTTCCTCAATCCATTTTGGGATTCTTCAGTCAATTTGGGGGTTTCTCAGCTTTTTTTTGGTTCCTCAATCCATTTTTTATGGTTCCTCAATCCATTTTTAGGTTCCTCAACCCATTTTGGGTTTCTCAATCCATTTTTGGTTCCTCAGCCCATTTTTGATATCTTCAATCCATTTTTGAGTCCCTAGGCCCATTTTTTGCTCTCTCATTCCATTTTTGGGTCCCTCAGCCTTTTTTGGAGTCCCTTAGACCATTTTCGGTCCCTCAGCCCTTTGTTTGGGTTCCTCAACCCATTTTTGGTTTCCCAGCCCATTTTTTACGTTTCCAGGCTTTTTGGGGGTGTTTCTCAGCCCATTTTTGGGTTCCTCATACTCTTTTTGTGTTCCTCAGTCCATCTTTGGGTTCCTCAATACATTTTTGGGTCCTGCAGCCCATTTTTCGTTCCCTCAGCCCATTTTGGGGGTTTTTAAATCCATTTTTTGGTTTTCCAGCCCATTTTTGGGTTCCTCAATCCATGTTTTGAATCCTCAGTCTATTTTGGGTCCTGCAGCCTATTTTTGGGTACCTCAGTCTATTTTTTGGTTTCCTCAGTGTATTTTTGGGTTTCCTAGTCCATTTTTGCCTCCCTCAATCCATTTTTGGGTTCCTCAGTCCATTTTGGGGTTTTCCAGTCAATTTTTGTTTTTTTCGGTCTATTTTTAGGTTCCTCAATCTATTTTTTTGTTTCCTCAGTCCATTGTTTGGGTTTCCCAGTCCATTTTTGGGTTCCTCAAGGCTTTTCTGGGTTTCTTAACCCATTTATACGTTTTTCAATCCATTTTTGGGTTCCTCAGTCCATTTTTCTGTTCCTCAATCTATTGTTGGGTTCCTCAGTCCATTTTTGGTTTTCCCAGTCGCGTTTTGGCTTTCTCAGTCCATTTTTAGGTTTCTCAATCCATTTTTGGATTCGTCAATTTATTTTTTGTTTTCCTCAGTCTATTTTTGGCTCTCCAATCCATTTTTGGTTTCCTCTATCCATTTTTGGGTTCCTCAATCCATTTTTTGGGTTTCTCAGCCCTTTTTTGGGTTCCTCAATCCATTTTTGGTTTGCCCATGACATTTTTGGATTCTCAGTCTGGTTTTGGTCTCTCAGTTCATTTTTGGTTTCCTCAATCCAGTTTTGGGTTCCTCAATGCATGTCTTGGTCACTCAGCCCATTTTTGGGATTCTCACCCTATTTTTGGATTCCTCGAACCATTTTTGGCTTTCTCAACCCATTTTTTGGATTCCTCAATCCATTTTGGGTTCTTCAGTCAATTTTTGGGTTTCTCAGCCCATTTTTGATATCCTCAAACCATTTTTGAGTCCCTCAGCCCATTTTTTGCTCTCATTCCATTTTTGGGTCCCTCAGCCTATTATGGAGTCCCTCCGCACGTTTTCGGGTCCCTCAGTTCTTTTTTTGTTTGGTCAAACCATTTTTTGTTTTCTCACCCATTTTTGGGTTCCTCAATCCATTTTTTTGATTCTCAGCCCATTTTTGGGTTTCCCAATCGATTTTTGGTATTCTCAGTCCATTTTTAGTTTTCTCAATCCATTGTTGGGGTTCCTCAATCCATTTCTTGATTTCCTAAGTCCATTTTTGGGTATCCCAGTCCATTTTTGGGTTTCTCAGTCCACTTTTAGGTTTACAATCCATTTTTGGTTCCGTCAACCTATTTTTTGGTTTCCTCGGTCCATTTTTGGTTGTCCCAGTCCATTTTTGGTTTCCTCTATCCATTTTTGCGTTCCTCAATCCATTTTTTGGGATTCTCATCCCATTTTTGGGTTCCTCAATGCATTTTTTATGGTTCCTCAATTTATTTTTGGGTTCCTCAGACCATTATGGGGTTCCTCAATCTGTTTTGGGTTCCTCAGTCCATTTTTGGGTTCCTTAATCCATTTTTTGGTTCCTCAATCTATTTTTAGGTTCCTCAGTCCATTTTGGGGTTTCATAGTCGATTTTTGGCTTTCTCAGTCCATTTTGAGGTTTCTCAATTCATTTTTGGGTTCGTCAATATATTTTTTGGTTTCCTCAGTCCATTTTTTGGTTTCCCAGTCCTTTTTTGGGTTCCTCAATCCATGTCTTGGTCACTCAGCCATTTTTGGGTTTCTCAGCCTATTTTTGGATTCCTCGAACCATTTTTGGATTTCTGAACCTATTTTTGGTTTCATCAATCCATTTTTGGGTATTTCATTCAATTTTTGGGTTTCTCAGCTCATTTTTGGGCTCCTCAATCCATTTTTTATGGTTCCTCAATCCATTTTTTTGTTCCTCAACCCATTTTTGTGTTCCTCAATCCATTTTTGGGTTCCTCAGTCCTTTTTTGGGTTCCTGAGCCACTTTTTTCATATCCTCAATCCATTTTTGAGTACCTCAGCCCATTTTTTGCTCCCTCCTTCCATTTTTGGGTCTCTCAGACTTTTTTGGAGTCCCTCAAACCATTTTCGGGTCCTTCAGTCCTTTTTTTGTTTGATCAAACCATTTTTTGGTTTTCTCACCCATTTTTGGGTTCCTCAATCCATTTTTTGGGTTACCCCAGTCGATTTTTGGCTTTCTCAGTCCATTTTTAGGTTTACAATCCATTTTTTGTTTCGTCAATCTATTTTTTGGTTTCCTCAGTCCATTTTTTGGGTTTCCCAGTCCATTTCTGGTTTCCTCTATCCATTTTTGGGTTCCTCAATCCATTTTTTGGGTTTCTCAGCCCATTTTTCGCTTCCTCAATCCATTTTTGGTTTGCCCATGACATTTTTGGTTTCTCAGTCTGTTTTTGGTCCCTCAGCTCATTTTTGGTTTCCTCAATCCAGTTTTGGGTTCCTCAATCCAGGTTGTGGTTCCTCAATCCATGTCTTGGTCACTCAGCCTATTTTTGGGTTTCTCAGCCTATTTTTGGGTTCCTCGAACCATTTATGGGTTTCTCAACCCATTTTTAGGTTCCTCAATCCATTTTTGAGTTCCTCAGTACATTTTTGGGTTCCTCAATACATTTTTGGGTCCCGCAGCACATTTTTGAGTCTGTCAGCCCTTTGCTGGGGTTCTTCAACCCATTTTTGTATTTCCCAGCCCATTTTTAGGTTTCCAAGCCTTTCTTTTGGTTTCTCAGCCAATTTTTGGTTTCCTCATGCCATTTTTGGGTTCCTCAGTCCGTCATTGGGTTCCTCAATACATTTTTGGTCCTGCAGCCCATTTTTGGGTCCCTCTGCCCATTTTGGGATTTTTTCAATCCATTTTTTGGTTTTCCACCCCATTTTTAGGTTCCTCAATCCATTTTTTGATTCCTCAGTGCATTTTGGGTCCCGCAGCCTATTTTTGTGTTCCTCAGTCCATTTGGGGTCCCTCAGTCCATGTTTTGGTTTCCCAGCCCATTTTTGGGTTTCTGAATCTATTTTTGGGTTCCACAGTCTATTTTTTGGTTTTCCAGTCAATTTTTGGCTTTCTCGGTCCATTTTTGGTGTTCCTCAATTTATTTTTTGGTTTCCTTAGTCCATTTTTGGCTTTCTCAATCCAGTTTTAAGTTTACAATTCATTTTTGCTTTCGTCAATCTATTTTTTGGTTTCCCAGTCCATTTTTGGTTTCCTCAAGCCATTTCTTGGTTTCTCAACCCATTTTTAGGTTTTTCAATCCATTTTTGGGTTCCTCAGTCCATTTTGGGTTTCCCAGTCAATTTTTGGCTTTCTCATTCCATTTTTAGTTTTCACAATCCATTCTTGGGTCCGTCAATCTATTTTTTTGTTTCCTCAGTCCATTTTTGGTTTTCCCCAGTCCATTTTTGGGTTCCTCAATCCATGTCTTGGTCACTCAGCCCATTTTTGGGTTTCTCAGCCTATTTTTGGATTCCTTGAACCATTTTTGGTTTTCTCAACCATTTTTGGGTTCCTCAATCCATTTTTCGGTTCTTCAGTCAATTTTTGGCTTTCTCAGCTCATTTTTGGGTTCCTGAATCCATTTTTTATGGTTCCTCAATGCATTTTTTTTGGTTCCTCAACCCATTTTTGTGTTCCTCAATCCATTTTTGGGTTCCTGAGTCCATTTTTGGTTTCACAGCCCATTTTTTAGTTCCTCAATGCGTTTTTGAGTCCCTCAGCCCATTTTTTTGCTCTCTCATTCCATTTTTGGGTGTCTCAGCCTATTTTGGAGTCCCTCAGCACATTTACGGGTCCCTCAGTTCATTTTTGGTTTGGTCAAACCATTTTTGGTTTTCTCACCCATTTTTGGGTTCCTCAATCCAATTTTTTTGATTCTCAGCCCATTTTTGGGTTTCTGAATCCATTTTTTGGGTTCCTCAGTCCATTTTGGGTCCCTCATCCCATTTTTGGGTTCCTCAATCTATTTTTGGGTTTCCCAGTCCATTTTTGGGTTCCTCAGTCCATTTTTAGGTGTACAATCCATTTTGGTTTTGTCAATCTATTTTTTGGTTTCCAGTCCATTTTTGGTTTCCTCTATCGATTTTCGGGTTCCTCAATCCATTTTTTGTGTTTCTCAGCTCATTTTTGGTTTCCTCAATCCATTTTTGGGTTCCTCAATCCATGTCTTGGTCACTCAGCCCATTTTTGGGTTTCTCAGCCTATTTTTGGATTCCTGAAACCATTTATGGGTTTCTCAACCCATTTTTAGGTTCCTCAATTTATTTTTGGGTTCCTCAGTTCGTTTTTTTTTCCTCAATACAGTTTCGGTTTCCCAGCCCATTTTTAGGTTACCAAGACTTTTGGGTGGTTTCTCCGCCCATTTTTGGGTCCCTCAGCCGATTTGTTGGTTTTTCAGTCCATTTTGGGTCACGCAGCCTATTTTTGGGTTCCTCAGACCATTTTTTGGTTGCCCAGGACATTTTTGGTTTCTCAGTCCATTTTAAGGTTTACAAATCATTTTTGGTTTTGTCAATCTATTTTTTTGTTTCCTCAGTCCATTTTTGGGTTTCCCCAGTCCATTTTTGGCTTCCTCAAGCCATTTCTGGGTTTCTCAACCCATTTTGAGGTTTTTCAATGCATTTTTGGGTTCCTCAATCCATTTTTGGATTCCTCAGCCCATTTTTGGGTTTCCTCAATCTATTTTTAGGTTCCCCAGTCCATTTTTGGTTTTCTCAGCCTATTTTTGGTTTCCTCAATCAATTTTTGGGTTCTTCAGTCAATTTTTTGTTTTCTCAGCTCATATTTGTTTCCTCAATCCATTTTCTATGGTTCCTCAATCCATTTTGGGTTCCTCAATCCATTTTTTTATGGTTCCTCAGCCCATTTTTGATATCTTCAATCCATTTTTGAGTCCCTCAGCCCATTTTTTGCTCTCTCCTTCTATTTTAGGGTCCCTCAGCCTTTTTTGGAGTCCTCAGACCATTTTCGGATCCCTCAGTCCTGTTTTTGTTTGGTCAAACCATTTTTGGTTTTCTCACCCATTTTTGGGTTCCTCAATTCATTTTTTTTGATTCTCAGCACAGTTTTGGGTTTCTGAATCCATTTTTGGGTTCCTCAGTCCATTTTGGGTCCCTCAGCCCATTTTTTGATTTCCCAGCCCATTTTTGGCTTTCTCAGTGCATTTTTAGGTTTACAATCCAGTTTTGGTTTCGTCAATCTATCTTTTCGGTTGCAGTCCATTTTTGGATTCCTCTATCGATTTTGGGGTTCCTCAATCCATTTTTTGGGTTTCTTAGCCCATTTTTGTGTTCCTCAATCCATTTTTGGTTTGCCCAATGACATTTTTAATTTCTCAGTCTGTTTTTGGTCACTCAGCCCATTTTTGGGGTTTCTCAGCCTTTTTTTGGGTTCCTCAACCCATTTTTTGGGTTCCTCAATCCATTTTTGGGGTTCCTCAATTTATTTTTTGGTTTCCTCAGTCCATTTCTGGGTTCCTCAATCCATTTTTGTGTTCCTCAACACATTTTTGGTTTCCCCAGGTCATTTTTGTATTCCTCAATGCATTTTTTGGGGTCCCTCTAGCCGATTTTTGGTTTTCTCACCCTTTTTTGTGTTCCTCAATCCATTTTTGGGTTGCCCAGGTCATTTTTAGTTTCTCAGTCCGTTTTGGGATCCCTCAGCCCTATTTTAGGGACTCTAAGCCCATTTATGCATCCCTCAATCCATTTTTGGGTTCCTCAATCCATTTTGGGTCCCTCAGCCCATTTTTTGGTTTCTCATCCCATTTTTGGGTTCCTCAATCTATTTTTAGTTTCATCAGTCCATGTTTGGTTTTCTCAGCCTATTTTTGGTTTCCTCAATCCATTTTGGGATTCTTCAGTCAATTTGGGGGTTTCTCAGCTTTTTTTTGGTTCCTCAATCCATTTTTTATGGTTCCTCAATCCATTTTTAGGTTCCTCAACCCATTTTGGGTTTCTCAATCCATTTTTGGTTCCTCAGCCCATTTTTGATATCTTCAATCCATTTTTGAGTCCCTAGGCCCATTTTTTGCTCTCTCATTCCATTTTTGGGTCCCTCAGCCTTTTTTGGAGTCCCTTAGACCATTTTCGGGTCCCTCAGCCCTTTGTTTGGGTTCCTCAACCCATTTTTGGTTTCCCAGCCATTTTTTACGTTTCCAGGCCTTTTTGGGGGTGTTTCTCAGCCCATTTTTGGGTTCCTCATACTCTTTTTGTGTTCCTCAGTCCATCTTTGGGTTCCTCAATACATTTTTGGGTCCTGCAGCCCATTTTTCGTTCCCTCAGCCCATTTTGGGGGTTTTTAAATCCATTTTTTGGTTTTCCAGCCCATTTTTGGGTTCCTCAATCCATGTTTTGAATCCTCAGTCTATTTTGGGTCCTGCAGCCTATTTTTGGGTACCTCAGTCTATTTTTTGGTTTCCTCAGTGTATTTTTGGGTTTCCTAGTCCATTTTTGCCTCCCTCAATCCATTTTTGGGTTCCTCAGTCCATTTTGGGGTTTTCCAGTCAATTTTTGTTTTTTTCGGTCTATTTTTAGGTTCCTCAATCTATTTTTTTGTTTCCTCAGTCCATTTTTTGGGTTTCCCAGTCCATTTTTGGGTTCCTCAAGGCTTTTCTGGGTTTCTTAACCCATTTATACGTTTTTCAATCCATTTTTGGGTTCCTCAGTCCATTTTTCTGTTCCTCAATCTCTTTTTGGGTTCCTCAGTCCATTTTTGGTTTTCCCAGTCGATTTTTGGCTTTCTCAGTCCATTTTTAGGTTTCTCAATCCATTTTTGGATTCGTCAATTTATTTTTTGTTTTCCTCAGTCTATTTTTGGCTCTCCAATCCATTTTTTGTTTCCTCTATCCATTTTTGGGTTCCTCAATCCATTTTTTGAGTTTCTCAGCCCTTTTTTGGGTTCCTCAATCCATTTTTGTTTGCCCATGACATTTTTGGATTCTCAGTCTGGTTTTGGTCTCTCAGTTCATTTTTGGTTTCCTCAATCCAGTTTTGGGTTCCTCAATGCATGTCTTGGTCACTCAGCCCATTTTTGGGATTCTCACCCTATTTTTGGATTCTTCGAACCATTTTTGGCTTTCTCAACCCATTTTTGGATTCCTCAATCCATTTTGGGTTCTTCAGTCAATTTTTGGGTTTCTCAGCCCATTTTTGATATCCTCAAACCATTTTTGAGTCCCTCAGCCCATTTTTTGCTCTCATTCCATTTTTGGGTCCCTCAGCCTATTATGGAGTCCCTCCGCACGTTTTCGGGTCCCTCAGTTCTTTTTTTGTTTGGTCAAACCATTTTTGGTTTTCTCACCCATTTTTGGGTTCCTCAATCCATTTTTTTTGATTCTCAGCCCATTTTTGGGTTTCCCAATCGATTTTTGGTATTCTCAGTCCATTTTTAGTTTTCTCAATCCATTGTTGGGGTTCCTCAATCCATTTCTTGATTTCCTAAGTCCATTTTTGGGTATCCCAGTCCATTTTTGGGTTTCTCAGTCCACTTTTAGGTTTACAATCCATTTTTGGTTCCGTCAACCTATTTTTTGGTTTCCTCGGTCCATTTTTGGTTTTCCCAGTCCATTTTTGGTTTCCTCTATCCATTTTTGCGTTCCTCAATCCATTTTTTGGGATTCTCATCCCATTTTTTGGGTTCCTCAATGCATTTTTTATGGTTCCTCAATTTATTTTTGGGTTCCTCAGACCATTATGGGGTTCCTCAATCTGTTTTTGGGTTCCTCAGTCCATTTTTGGGTTCCTCAATCCATTTTTGGGTTCCTCAATCCATGTCTTGGTCACTCAGCCCATTTTTGGGTTTCTCAGCCTATTTTTGGATTCCTCAAACCATTTATGGGTTTCTCAACCCATTTTTAGGTTCCTCAATTTATTTTTGGGTTCCTCAGTTCGTTTTTTTTTTCCTCAATACATTTTCGGTTTCCCAGCCCATTTTTAGGTTACCAAGACTTTTGGGTGGTTTCTCCGCCCATTTTTGGGTCCCTCAGCCGATTTGTTGGTTTTTCAGTCCATTTTGGGTCACGCAGCCTATTTTTGGGTTCCTCAGACTATTTTTTGATTGCCCAGGACATTTTTGGTTTCTCAGTCCATTTTAAGGTTTACAAATCATTTTTGGTTTTGTCAATCTATTTTTTTGTTTCCTCAGTCCATTTTTGGGTTTCCACTCCATTTTTGGGTTCCTCAAGCCATTTCTGGGTTACTCAACCCATTTTGAGGTTTTTCAATGCATTTTTGGGTTCCTCAATCCATTTTTGGATTCCTCAGCCCATTTTTGGGTTCCTCAATCTATTTTTAGGTTCCCCAGTCCATTTTTGGTTTTCTCAGCCTATTTTGGTTTCCTCAATCAATTTTTGGGTTCTTCAGTCAATTTTTTGTTTTCTCAGCTCATATTTGTTTCCTCAATCCATTTTCTATGGTTCCTCAATCCATTTTGGGTTCCTCAATCCATTTTTTTATGGTTCCTCAGCCCATTTTTGATATCTTCGATCCATTTTTGAGTCCCTCAGACCATTTTTTGCTCTCTCCTTCTATTTTAGGGTTCCTCAGGCTTTTTTGGAGTCCCTCAGACCATTTTCGGATCCCTCAGTCCTTTTTTTGTTTGGTCAAACCATTTTTGGTTTTCTCACCCAGTTTTGGGTTCCTCAATTAATTTTTTTTTGATTCTCAGCACAGTTTTGGGTTTCTGAATCCATTTTTGGGTTCCTCAGTCCATTTTGGGTCCCCTCAGCCCATTTTTTGATTTCCCAGCCCATTTTTGGCTTTCTCAGTGCATTTTTAGGTTTACAATCCAGTTTTGGTTTCGTCAATCTATCTTTTCGGTTGCAGTCCATTTTTGGATTCCTCTATCGATTTTGGGGTTCCTCAATCCATTTTTTGGGTTTCTTAGCCCATTTTTGTGTTCCTCAATCCATTTTTGGTTTGCCCAATGACATTTTTAATTTCTCAGTCTGTTTTTGGTCACTCAGCCCCATTTTTGGGGTTTCTCAGCCTTTTTTTGGGTTCCTCAACCCATTTTTGGGTTCCTCAATCCATTTTTGGGTTCCTCAGTCCATTTATGGGTTGATCCATGCATTTTTGGGTCCCGCAGCCCATTTTTGGTTTTCCGAGCCCATTTTTAGGTTTCCAAGCCTTTTTTTGGATTTCTAAGCCCATTTTTGGGTTCCTCATGCCATTTTGGGGGGGGGTTTCAATCCATTTTTTGCTTCCCAGCCCATTTTTGGGTTCCTCATGCCATTTTTGGGGGGGTTTCAATCCATTTTTTTGTTTCCCAGCCCATTTTTGGGTTCCTCAATCCATTTTTAGGTTTCTCAATCCATTTTGGGGTTCCTCAATTTATTTTTTTGGTTTCCTCAGTCCATTTCTGGGTTCCTCAATCCATTTTTGTGTTCCTCAACACATTTTTGGTTTCCCCAGGTCATTTTTGTATTCCTCAATGCATTTTTTGGGGTCCCTCTAGCCGATTTTTGGTTTTCTCACCCTTTTTTGTGTTCCTCAATCCATTTTTGGGTTGCCCAGGTCATTTTTAGTTTCTCAGTCCGTTTTGGGATCCCTCAGCCCTATTTTAGGGACTCTAAGCCCATTTATGCATCCCTCAATCCATTTTTGGGTTCCTCAATCCATTTTGGGTCCCTCAGCCCATTTTTTGGTTTCTCATCCCATTTTTGGGTTCCTCAATCTATTTTTAGTTTCATCAGTCCATGTTTGGTTTTCTCAGCCTATTTTTTGGTTTCCTCAATCCATTTTGGGATTCTTCAGTCAATTTGGGGGTTTCTCAGCTTTTTTTTGGTTCCTCAATCCATTTTTTATGGTTCCTCAATCCATTTTTAGGTTCCTCAACCCATTTTGGGTTTCTCAATCCATTTTTGGTTCCTCAGCCCATTTTTGATATCTTCAATCCATTTTTGAGTCCCTAGGCCCATTTTTTGCTCTCTCATTCCATTTTTGGGTCCCTCAGCCTTTTTTGGAGTCCCTTAGACCATTTTCGGGTCCCTCAGCCCTTTGTTTGGGTTCCTCAACCCATTTTTGGTTTCCCAGCCCATTTTTTACGTTTCCAGGCCTTTTTGGGGGTGTTTCTCAGCCCATTTTTGGGTTCCTCATACTCTTTTTGTGTTCCTCAGTCCATCTTTGGGTTCCTCAATACATTTTTGGGTCCTGCAGCCCATTTTTCGTTCCCTCAGCCATTTTGGGGGTTTTTAAATCCATTTTTTGATTTTCCAGCCCATTTTTGGGTTCCTCAATCCATGTTTTGAATCCTCAGTCTATTTCGGGTCCTGCAGCCTATTTTTGGGTACCTCAGTCTATTTTTTTGTTTCCTCAGTGTATTTTTGGGTTTCCTAGTCCATTTTTGCCTCCCTCAATCCATTTTTGGGTTCCTCAGTCCATTTTGGGGTTTTCCAGTCAATTTTTGTTTTTTTCGGTCTATTTTTTAGGTTTCTCAATCTATTTTTTTGTTTCCTCAGTCCATTTTTTGGGTTTCCCAGTCCATTTTTGGGTTCCTCAAGGCTTTTCTGGGTTTCTTAACCCATTTATACGTTTTTCAATCCATTTTTGGGTTCCTCAGTCCATTTTTCTGTTCCTCAATCTCTTTTTGGGTTCCTCAGTCCATTTTTGGTTTTCCCAGTCGATTTTTGGCTTTCTCAGTCCATTTTTAGGTTTCTCAATCCATTTTTGGATTCGTCAATTTATTTTTTGTTTTCCTCAGTCTATTTTTGGCTCTCCAATCCATTTTTGGTTTCCTCTATCCATTTTTGGGTTCCTCAATCCATTTTTTGAGTTTCTCAGCCCTTTTTTTGGGTTCCTCAATCCATTTTTGGTTTGCCCATGACATTTTTGGATTCTCAGTCTGGTTTTGGTCTCTCAGTTCATTTTTGGTTTCCTCAATCCAGTTTTGGGTTCCTCAATGCATGTCTTGGTCACTCAGCCCATTTTTGGGATTCTCACC
>JAUMJL010002794.1:0-25136 GCA_033558185.1 Dromococcyx pavoninus
CCCTGGACCCCCCAAACCCGTGGGGACAATGGGGACCCCCCAAAAGCCCCCCCAGACCCCCCAAACCCCTGTGGACAATGGGGACCCCCCCCAAGACCCCAAAAGCCCCTCCAGACCCCCCCCCCAAACCCCATGGGGACAATGGGGACCCTCCTGGACCCCCCCAAACCCGTGGGGACAATGGGGACCCCCCCAGACCCCCCCCAAAGCACTGGGGACAATGGGGACCCCCTCCCCAAAAGCCCCTCGTGTCGGGGGGGACAATGGGGACCCCCCCCCCAAGTGTCCCAGGGGGTCCCCAAGGGGTCCCCAAGGGGTCCCCTCCCTGTCCCAGGACCCCAAAGTCCTCCCCTGACCTCAATGACCTCTGGTGACCCCGGTGACCCCCAATGACCTCTGGTGACCCCGATGTCCCCAATGTCCCCCACACCCCTGGGTGTCCCCAATGTCCCCCCCATCCCCGGTGTCCCCGATGTCCCCAATGTCCCCCCCATCCCCGGGTGTCCCCCCTGTCCCCAATGTCCCCCCACACCCCTGGGTGTCCCCAATGTCCAGGATGTCCCCCAACGCCCCTGGGTGTCCCCCCTGTCCCTCTATAGCCCCCATGTCCCCGGTGTCCCCGATGTCCCCACACCCCTGGGTATCCCCCCTGTCCCAATGTCCCCCCATCCCCGGTGTCCCCCTCGTCCCTGTCACCCCCAGTGTCCCCGATGTCCCCAATGTCCCCCACACCCCTGGGTGTCCCCAATGTCCCCCCTGTCCCTGGTGTCCCCCACACCCCTGGGTGTCCCCCCTGTCCCTGGTGTCCCCCATGTCCCCGGTGTCCCCACACCCCCGGGTATCCCCCTGTCCCCAATGTCCCCCCATCCCCGGTGTCCCCCTCGTCCCTGTCACCCCCCGGTGTCCCCCTGTCCCCAATGTCCCCCACACCCCCGGTGTCCCCTATCCCCAATGTCCCCCCACACCCCTGGGTGTCCCCCGGTGTCCCCGGTGTCCCCCACGCCCCCGGGTGTCCCCCGATGTCCCCAATGTCCCCCCCACACCCCCGGGTGTCCCTGGTGTCCCCGGTGTCCCCCACACCCCCCGGGTGTCCCCCGATGTCCCCCCCACTCACCCCTGGTGTCCCCCAATGTCCCCAATGTCCCCCACACCCCCGGGTGTCCCCCGATGTCCCCAATGTCCCCCACACCCCCGGGTATCCCCCTGTCCCCAATGTCCCCCCATCCCCAGTGTCCCCCTCGTCCCTGTCACCCCCGGTGTCCCAATGTCCCCAATGTCCCCCACACCCCTGGGTGTCCCCAATGTCCCCCACACCCCCGGGTGTCCCCCCATCCCCGGTGTCCCCCACACCCCCGGGTGTCCCCCAATGTCCCCAATGTCCCCCACACCCCTGGGTGTCCCCAATGTCCCCCCCTGTCCCCGGTGTCCCCCACACCCCTGGGTGCCCCCCCTGTCCTGGTGTCCCCCCTGCTCCCGGTGTCCCCCCTGTCCCTGGTGTCCGCGATGTCCCCAATGTCCCCAGTGTCCCCCACACCCCCCGGGTGTCCCCGATGTCCCCAATGTCCCCCACAGTCCCCCATGTCCCCGGTGTCCCCAATGTCCCCCCACACCCCTGGGTGTCCCCGATGTCCCCAATGTCCCCACACCCCGGGTGTCCCCCAATGTCCCCAATGTCCCCCACACACCCCTGGTGTCCCCCCTGTCCCTCTGTAGCCCCCCTGTCCCCAATGTCCCCAATGTCCCCCACACCCCCGGTGTCCCCCAATGTCCCCAATGTCCCCCACATCCCCGGGTGTCCCCCGATGTCCCCAATGTCCCCCACACCCCCGGGTGTCCCTGGTGTCCCCGGTGTCCCCCCACACCCCCGGGTGTCCCCGATGTCCCCAATGTCCCCCACACCCCTGGGTGTCCCCTCTCTCCCTGGTGTCCCTCATGTCCCCAATGTCCCCCACACCCCCTGGGTGTCCCCAATATCCCCCCTGTCCCTGGTGTCCCCCACACCCCTGGGTGTCCCCCCTGTCCCTCTGTAGCCCCCATGTTCCCGGTGTCCCCAATGTCCCCAATGTCCCCCCACAGCCCCCCATGTCCCCGGTGTCCCCAATGTCCCCCACACCCCTGGTGTCCCCAATGTCCCCACACCCCTGGGTGTCCCCCCTGTCCCTCTGTAGCCCCATGTCCCCGATGTCCCCAATGTCCCCCACACCCCCGGGTGTCCCTGGTGTCCCCGGTGTCCCCCCACACCCCCGGGTGTCCCCGATGTCCCCAATGTCCCCCACACCCCTGGGTGTCCCCTCTGTCCCTGGTGTCCCTCATGTCCCCAATGTCCCCCACACCCCTGGGTGTCCCCAATATCCCCCCTGTCCCTGGTGTCCCCCACACCCCTGGGTGCCCCCCCTGTCCCTGGTGTCCCCCCTGCTCCCGGTGTCCCCCATGTCCCTGATGTCCCCGATGTCCTCCACACCCCCGGGTGTCCCCCCTGTCCCCAATGTCCCCGGTGTCCCCAATGTCCCCCACACCCCTGGGTGTCCCCGGTGTCCCCAATATCCCCCCTGTCCCTGGTGTCCCCCACACCTCTGGGTGTCCCCCCTGTCCCTCTGTAGCCCCCATGTTCCCGGTGTCCCCAGTGTCCCCAATGTCCCCCCACAGCCCCCCATGTCCCCGGTGTCCCCAATGTCCCCCACACCCCTGGGTGTCCCCAATGTCCCCCACACCCCTGGGTGTCCCCCCTGTCCCTCTGTAGCCCCCATGTCCCCGATGTCCCCAATGTCCCCCACACCCCTGGGTGTCCCCCCTATCCCTGGTGTCCCCCCTGCTCCCGGTGTCCCCCACACCCCTGGGTATCCCCCCTGTCCCCAATGTCCCCCCATCCCCGGTGTCCCCCTCGTCCCTGTCACCCCCAGTGTCCCCGATGTCCCCAATGTCCCCCACACCCCTGGGTGTCCCCAATGTCCCCCCTGTCCCTGGTGTCCCCCACACCCCTGGGTGTCCCTGGTGTCCCCGGTGTCCCCCTGTCCCCGATGTCCCCCCACACCCCCGGGTGTCCCTGGTGTCCCCGGTGTCCCCCACACCCCCGGGTGTCCCCCCTGTCCCCGATGTCCCCCACACCCCTGGGTGTCCCTGGCGTCCCCAATGTCTCCCCTGTCCCCAATGTCCCCCCATAGCCCCCCATGTCCCCGATGTCCCTGATGTCCCCAATGTCCCCAATGTCCCCGGTGTCCCCCACACCCCCGGGTGTCCCCCCATCCCCGGTGTCCCCCTTGTCCCTGTCACCCCCGGGTGTCCCTGGTGTCCCCGGTGTCCCCCACACCCCTGGGTGTCCCCAATGTCACCCCATCCCCGGTGTCCCCCTCGTCCCTGTCACCCCCAGGTGTCCCCATGTCCCCAATGTCCCCCACACCCCCGGGTGTCCCTGGTGTCCCCGGTGTCCCCCACACCCCCGGGTGTCCCCCGATGTCCCCCCACACCCCCGGGTGTCCCCCCTGTCCCCAATGTCCCCCCATCCTCGGTGTCCCCCTCGTCCCTGTCACCCCCAGGTGTCCCCATGTCCCCAATGTCCCCCACACCCCCGGGTGTCCCCCCATCCCCGGTGTCCCCCACACCCCTGGGTGTCCCCGATGTCCCCCCTGTCCCTGGTGTCCCCCACACCCCCGGGTGTCCCCCCATCCCCGGTGTCCCCCTCGTCCCTGTCACCCCCAGGTGTCCCCATGTCCCCAATGTCCCCCCACGCCCCCGGGTGTCCCTGGTGTCCCCGGTGTCCCCCACACCCCCGGGTGTCCCCCGATGTCCCCAATGTCCCCCCACGCCCCCGGTGTCCCCGATGTCCCCAATGTCCCCCCACACCCCCGGGTGTCCCCCGATGTCCCCAATGTCCCCCCACGCCCCCGGGTGTCCCCCAATGTCCCCAATGTCCCCCACACCCCCGGGTGTCCCCCCATCCCCGGTGTCCCCCTCGTCCCTGTCACCCCCAGGTGTCCCCATGTCCGCAATGTCCCCCACACCCCCGGGTGTCCCTGGTGTCCCCGGTGTCCCCCACACCCCCGGTGTCCCCGATGTCCCCAATGTCCCCCACACCCCTGGGTGTCCCCTCTGTCCCTGGTGTCCCTCATGTCCCCAATGTCCCCCACACCCCTGGGTGTCCCCAATGTCCCCCCTGTCCCCGGTGTCCCCACACCCCTGGGTGTCCCCCCTATCCCTGGTGTCCCCCCTGCTCCCGGTGTCCCCCCTGTCCCTGGTGTCCGCGATGTCCCCGGTGTCCCCGGTGTCCCCCACACCCCCGGGTGTCCCCAATGTCCCCCCACGCCCCCGGGTGTCCCCCCCCCACCCACCTGACGGCGCCGAGGGGGCGGTGCCAAGGCTTTCGGGAGCAAACCCTGACGTAATCCTTCTTGTTGACGTTCTCCAAGAACTTCACGTAGAGGCGTTGGTACCGGTTCTTGGCGTCCCCAAAGTACCCCAGGTACTGGGGAGGGGGGGGCAGAGGGGGTCAGGGGGGACCCCAACATCCCCAGGGACCCCCCCAGTACCCCCCCCAGATACAAAAACCCACCCAGGGAACCCCCGGACCCCAAATGACCCCAAACGACCCCAAAGAACCCCCCAGGGAACCCCCAGACCCCAAATGACCCCAAATGACCCCAAAGAACCCCCCAGGGAACCCCCAGACCCCAAATGACCCCAAGACACCCCAAAGAACCCCCCAGGGAACCCCCAGACCCCAAATGACCCCAAATGACCCCAAAGAGCCCCCCAGGGAACCCCCAGACCCCAAATGACCCCAAATGACCCCAAACGACCCCAAAGAGCCCCCCAGGGAACCCCTGGACCCCAAATGACCACAAATGACCCCAAAGAGCCCCCCAGGGAACCCCCAGACCCCAAATGACCCCAAAGAACCCCCCAGGGGACCCTCAGACCCCAAATGACCTCAAACGACCCCAGGACACCCCAAAAGAACCCCCCAGGGAACCCCCGGACCCCAAATGACCCCAAACGACCCCAAAGAGCCCCCCAGGGAACCCCCGGACCCCAAATGACCCCAAACGACCCCAAAGAGCCCCCCAGGGAACCCCCGGACCCCAAATAACCCCAAATGACCCCAAAGAACCCCCCAGGGAACCCCCAGACCCCAAATGACCCCAGGACACCCTTAAGAACCCCCTCAGGGAACCCCCAGACCCCAAATGACCTCGAATGACCCCAAAACGACATCAGGACAACCCCAAAAAACCCCCCCCAGGGAACCCCCGGACCCCAAATGACCCCAAATGACCCCAAAGAACCCCCCAGGGAACCCCCAGACCCCAAATGACCCCAAATGACCCCAAACGACCCCAAAGAACCCCCCAGGGAACCCCCAGACCCCAAATAACCCCAAATGACCCCAAATGACCCCAAAGAACCCCCCAGGGAAACCCCAGACCCCAAATGACCCCAAATGACCCCAAAGAACCCCCCAGGGAACCCCCAGACCCCAAAGAACCCCAGGACACCCTTAAGAACCCCCTCAGGGAACCCCCAGACCCCAAATGACCTCAAATGACCCCAAATGACCCCAAGACACCCCAAAAGAACCCCCCAGGGAACCCAAATGACCCCAAATGACCCCAGGACACCCCAAAGAACCCCCCCAGGGAACCCCCGGACCCCAAATGACCCCAAATGACCCCAGGACACCCCAAAGAACCACCCAGGGAACCCCCGGACCCCAAATGACCCCAAATGACCCCAAAGAGCCCCCCAGGGAACCCCCGGACCCCAAATAACCCCAAGACACCCCAAAGAACCCCCCCAGGGAACCCCCAGACCCCAAATAACCCCAAATGATCCCAGGAGACCCCAAAAGAACCCCCCAGGGAACCCCCAGACCCCAAATGACCCCAAACGACCCCAAAGAGCCCCCCAGGGGACCCCCAGGGAACCCCCAGGGAATCCCAACAATGGGGGAGTATCCGGGGGGGTAAAGGGGGACCCCAACCCCACCCCCCCCAGAACCCCCAATTTCCCTCCCCCCCCAGGTCCCTATTTTTTGAGGAGTCCCATAATTTTTTTGGGGGGGGGGTCCCTATTTTTTGGGGGGGTCCCTATTTCGGGGGGGTCCCTATTTTTTGGGGGGTGACCCCTATTTTTTGGGTGGGGTCCCTATTTTGGGTGGGGTCCCTATTTTTGGGGGGGTCCCTATTTTGGGGGGAGGTCCCTATTTTGGGGGGGGCTCCTATTTTCTGGGGGGTCCCATATTTTTTGGGGGGGTTCCCCTATTTTGAGGGGGTCCCTATTTTGTGGGGGGTTCCCCTATTTTGGGGGGGTCCCTATTTTGGGGGGTCCCTATTTTGGGGGGGTCCTATTTTTGGGGAGGGTCCCTATTTTTGGGGGGGGGCTCCTATTTGGGGGGGTCCCCGATTTTGGGTAGGGTCCCTAGTTTTTGGGGGGGTCCCTATTTTGGGGGGGTCCTATTTTTGGGGTGGGTCCCTATTTCTGGGGGGGGGTCCCTATTTCTGGGGGGGGTCCCTATTTTGGGGGGGGTCCCTATTTCTGGGGGGTCCCTATTTTGGCGGGGTCCCATATTTTGGGGGGGGTCCCTATTTTTTGGAGGGGTCCCTATTTTTGGGGGGGTCCCATATTTCTGGGGGGGTCCCTATTTTGGGGGGGTTTCCCATATTTCTGGGGGGTGTCCCCTATTTTTTGGAGGGGTCCCTATTTTTTGGGGGGTCCCATATTTCTGGGGGGGTCCCTATTTTGGGTGGGGTCCCTATTTTGGGGGGGGTCCCTATTTTTGGCGGGGGTCCCTATTTTTGGGGGGGTCCCTATTTTGGGGGGAGGTCCCTATTTTGGGGGGGTCCTATTTTTGGGGAGGGTCCCTATTTTTTGGGGGGGTCCCATATTTCTGGGGGGGTCCCTATTTTGGGGGGGTCCCTATTTCTGGGGGGGGTCCCTATTTCTGGGGTGTCCCTATTTTGGGGGGGTCCCTATTTTGGGGGGGGGTCCCTATTTCTGGGGGGTCCCTATTTTGGCGGGGTCCCATATTTTGGGGGGGTCCCTATTTTTGGGGGGGGGTCCCATATTTCTGGGGGGAGGTCCCTATTTTGGGGGGGTCCCTATTTTTTGGAGGGGTCCCTATTTTTGTGGGGGGTCCCATATTTCTGGGGGGGTCCCTATTTTGGGGGGGTTTCCCATATTTCTGGGGGGTCCCTATTTCTGGGGGGTCCCTATTTTGGGGAGGGTCCCTATTTTTGGGGGGGTCCCTATTTCTGGGGGGTCCCTATTTTGGGGGGGGTCCCTATTTTGGGGGGGTCCCTATTTCTGGGGGGGGTTCCCCTATTTTGGGGGAGTCCCTATTTTGGGGAGTCCCTATTTTGGGGGGTCCCTATTTTTGGGGAGGGTCCCTATTTGGGGAGTTCCCCTATTTTGGGGAGGTTTCCCCTATTTTGGGGAGGGTCCCTATTTTTGGGGGGGGGGGTCCCTATTTTGGGGGGGGGTCCCTATTTCTGGGGGGTCCCTATTTTGGCGGGGTCCCATATTTTGGGGGGGATCCCTATTTTTTGAATGGGTCCCTATTTTTGGGGGGTCCCATATTTCTGGGGGGGGTCCCTATTTCTGGGGGGGGTCCCTTCTTTTGGGGGTCAATGTCAGGTTTTGGGTGGTTCAAAGGCTCTGGGAGGGTTCCCAGGTTTTTGGGGGGGGTCCCTATTTTTTGGGGGGGGTTTCCCCTATTTTGGGGGGGTTTCCCCTATACGGGGGGGGGGTCCCCAATTTGGGGGGGGGTCCCCACTCACGTTGCTGGTGGCGCAGAACTGCCTCTGCCCGTCCTTGATCTCGGGGGTGAATTTCTGCAGCAGCGCCTTCTGCACCCTCCAGATGGGGGGGGGCTCCCGGCCCGTCTGCAGCGCCAGCTGGGACACGAGGGGTTAACGGGGCCACCGGGGACCCCCCAGTCCATCCCAGTCCATCCCAGTGCCCCCCAGTCCCTCCCAGTGCCCCCCAGTCCATCCCAGTGCCCCCCAGTACCCACCTTTAGACCTCAGATCCTCTCCCTGTGGACACCGAACCCATCTCACCCATTGACGATGTTCTCCAGATGTTCTCCAGATGTTCTCCAGGTGCCTTTTCCAACCTCCCAGTCCATCCCAGTCCCTCCCAGTTCCTCCCAGTACCCACCTTTAGACCTCAGATCCTCTTCCTATGGACACCAAACCCATCTCACCCATTGACGATGTTCTCCAGATGTTCTCCAGATGTTCTCCAGATATTCTCCAGGTGCCTTTTCCAACCCCCCAGTCCATCCCAGTCCCTCCCAGTCCATCCCAGTGCCCCCCAGTACCCACCTTTAGACCTCAGATCCTCTCCCTATGGACACCGAACCCATCCCACCCATTGACGATGTTCTCCAGATGTTCTCCAGATGTTCTCCAGATGTTCTCCAGATGTTCTCCAGGTGCCTTTTCCAACCCCCCAGTGCCTCCCAGTGCCTCCCAGTGCCTCCCAGTCCCTCCCAGTGCCCCCCAGTACCCACCTTTAGACCTCAGATCCTCTCCCTGTGGACACCGAACCCATCTCACCCATTGACGATGTTCTCCAGATGTTCTCCAGATGTTCTCCAGGTGCCTTTTCCAAACTCCCAGTCCATCCCAGTCCCTCCCAGTGCCTCCCAGTCCATCCCAGTGCCTCCCAGTACCCACCTTCAGACCTCAGATCCTCTCCCTATGGACACCGAACCCATCCCACCCATTGACGATGTTCTCCAGATGTTCTCCAGATGTTCTCCAGATGTTCTCCAGGTGCCTTTTCCAACCCCCCAGTCCATCCCAGTGCCTCCCAGTCCATCCCAGTGCCCCCCAGTGCCTCCCAGTCCATCCCAGTGCCCCCCAGTACCCACCTTCAGACCTGAGATCCTCTTCCTATGGACACCGAACCCATCTCACCCATTGACGATGTTCTCCAGATGTTCTCCAGGTGCCTTCTCCCGCCTCCCAGTGCCTCCCAGTGCCTCCCAGTCCATCCCAGTGCCCTCCAGTACCCACCTTCAGACCTGAGATCCTCTTCCTATGGACACCGAACCCATCTCACCCATTGACGATGTTCTCCAGATGTTCTCCAGGTGCCTTCTCCCACCCCCCAGTGCCTCCCAGTGCCTTCCAGTGCCTCCCAGTGCCCCCCAGTGCCTCCCAGTACCCACCTTTAGACCTGAGATCCTCTCCCTATGGACACCGAACCCATCTCACCCATTGACGATGTTCTCCAGATGTTCTCCAGGTGCCTTCTCCCACCCCCCAGTGCCTCCCAGTGCCTCCCAGTCCATCCCAGTGCCTCCCAGTGTCTTCCAGTGCCCCCCAGTGCCCACCTTGAGGGCCGGGATGTCCTCATTGTACTCTATCAACCCATCTCACCCATTGACGATGTTCTCCAGATGTTCTCCAGATGTTCTCCAGGTGCCTTCTCCCACCCCCCAGTGCCTCCCAGTGCCTCCCAGTGCCTCCCAGTGCCCCCCAGTGCCTCCCAGTCCATCCCAGTGCCCCCCAGTACCCACCTTCAGACCTGAGATCCTCTTCCTATGGACACCGAACCCATCTCACCCATTGACAATGTTCTCCAGGTGTTCTCCAGATGTTCTCCAGGTGACTTCTCCAGCCTCCCAGTGCCTCCCAGTGCCCCCCAGTCCCTCCCAGTGCCCACCTTGAGCGCCGGGATGTCCTCCACACGCACCACGAACTCGTCCCTCTCTCGGAAGATGCCCTCCCCGCCGCTCTCGGCCTCGTCCTCGTCGGTGTCTCCGCACACGGCCGCCGTCTCCTGTTTCTTGGCCAAGTGGAGCGGCCGCGAGGCCTCGGGCGACGCCGGCGCCACCGGGAGCACCGGGAGCACCGGGAGCACCGGGAGCACCGCCTCGGGGGGGGGAGGAGGGGGGGACAGCGCCGGGGGGGGAGGGGGCGGGGGTGGGGGTGGCTCCGAGGGCGCCGGGCTCGGGGGCTTCTCCTCCGCTGGAGGAACCTCTGGGGGGAGAGAGAGAGAGGGGGGGGGGGGGGGGGTCAGGGGGGGGCTTCGGGGGTCCACCAGGTGACCACTGGGGGGGACCATGGGTGCCAATGACCACCTGGAGGTCCCTATGGGTGCCGGGGGGTCCCTATGGGTGCCGGGGGGTCCCTATGGGTGCCAATGACCACCTGGAGGTCCCTATGACCACCTGGAGGTCCCTATGGGTCCCAGGAGGTCCCTATGGGTGCCAGGGGGTCCCTATGGGTCCCAGGGGGTTCCTATGGGTGCCAATGACCCCCTGGAGGTCCCAGTGACACCCCGGAAGTCCCTATGGGTGTCGGGGGGTCCCTATGGGTCCCAGGAGGTCCCCATGGGCACCAGGGGGTCCCTATGGGACCCAATGACCACCTGGAGGTCCCTATGGGTCCCAGGAGGTCCCCATGGGCACCAGGGGATCCCTATGGGTCCCAATGAACCCCTAGAGGTCCCTATGGGTGCCGGGGGGTCCCTATGGGTGCCAATGACCCCCTGGAGGTCCCTATGGGTGCCGGGGGGTCCCTATGGGTGCCAATGACCCCCTGGAGGTCCCTATGGGTGCCAGGGGGTCCCTATGGGCACCATGGGGTCCCTATGGGTCCCAGTGACCCCCTGGAGATCCCTACGGGTGCCGGGGGTCCCTATGGAACCCAATGACCCCCTGGAGGTGCCAATGACCCCCTGTAGGTCCCTATAGGTCCCAGGTCCCTATCACACCAGGGAGTCCCTATGGGTGCCAATGATCCCCTGGAGGTCCCTATGGGTGCCAGGGGGTCCCCATGGGTCCCAGGAGGTCCCTATGGGCACCAGGGGGTCCCTATGGGTCCCAATGACCCCCTGGAGGTCCCAATGACTCTCTGGAGGTCCCTATGGGCGCCAGGGGGTCCCTATGGGTCTCATTGACCCCCTGGAGGTCCCAATGGGTGCCAAGGGGTCCCTATGGGTGCCAAGGGGTCCCTATGGGTCCCAGGAGGTCCCTATGGGTCCCAATGACCCCCTGGAGGTCCCTATGGGTGCCGGGGGGTCCCTATGGGTGCCAATGACCACCTGGAGGTCCCTATGGGTGCCGGGGGGTCCCTATGGGTGCCAATGACCCCCTGGAGGTCCCTATGGGTGCCAAGGGGTCCTTATGGGCACCAGGGGGTCCCAATGGGTGCCAATGACTTCCTGGAGCTCCCTACGGGTTCCAGAAGGTCCCCAGGAGGTCCCCATGGGTCCCAATGACCCCCTGGAGGTCCCTATGGTTCCCAGGTCCCTATGGACACCAGGGGGTCCCTATGGGTGCCAATGACTCCCTGGAGGTCCCTATGGGCACCAGGGGGTCCCTATGGGTTCCAGGAGGTCCCCAGGAGGTCCCTATGGGTTCCAGGGGGTCCCCAGAAGGTCCCTACGCGTTCCAGAAGGTTCCCAGGAGGTCTCTATGGGTTCCAGAAGGTCCCCAGGAGGTCTCTATGGGTTCTACAAGGTCCCTATGGATTCCAGAAGGTCCCCAGGAGGTCCCCAGGAGGTCCCTACGGGTTCCAGGAGGTCCCCAGGAGGTCCCTATGGGTTCCAGGAGGTCCCTCTGGGTTCCAGGAGGTCCCTATGGGTTCCAGAAGGTCCCCAGGAGGTCCCCAGGAGGTCCCTACGGGTTCCAGAAGGTCCCTATGGGTTCCAGAAGGTCCCCAGGAGGTCCCCAGGAGGTCCCCATGGGTTCCAGAAGGTCCCCAGGAGGTCCCCAGAAGGTCCCCAGGAGGTCCCCAGAAGGTCCCCAGGAGGTCTCTATGGGTTCTACAAGGTCCCTATGGGTTCCAGAAGGTTCCCAGGAGGTCCCCATGGGTTCCAGAAGGTCCCTATGGGTTCCAGGAGGTCCCCAAGAGGTCCCTATGGTTTCCAGAAGGTCCCCAGGAGGTCCCCAGGCGGTCCCCAGGAGGTCTCTATGGGTTCTACAAGGTCCCTACGGGTTCCAGAAGGTCCCCAGGAGGTCCCCATGGGTTCCAGAAGGTTCCCAGCAGGTCCCCAGCAGGTCCCCCCTGTTCCCCCTCCATGGGGGGCGGGGGGGTCGTACGCACCGCCCTGCTCGTGCTCCCTGCGCTCGGCGGGGTCGTCGAGGGCGGAGATGGCCGAGGAGATGCTCTTCTGGAGGTCCTGGTTCTTGGCCACCGAGTCCTCCTCGTCGGAGGAGAAGGACGGGAGGGTCTCCAGGTTCCTCTTGAGCTCCTCGTCCAGGCGCTTGCAGGGGCTGGGACAGGCCATGACCAGGCCCTCCCCGGCCTCGGGTCCCTCCAGCACCGAGAAGTTTGGGGGGTTGAGGACCACCCGAGGACCCTTGGTGGGACTGGAGGAGGAGGAGGACGAGGAGGAGGAGGAGGAGGCGCCGGAGGCCGCGTTGGGCGTCGCGGGAGGCGGCGCCGGAGGAGGAGGTGGAGGTGGTGGTGGTGGTGGTGGGGGAGGAGGAGGAGGGGGAGGTCCCCCCTGGCGTTTTCCGGCCTTCAGGAAGTCCAAGAAGGAGGCCATGAACCCCGAGGACTTCATCTCCGGCTGCTTCTCCTCCACCTCCTGGAGCTTCTCCTTCAGACGGTCCCGCCCGGGGCCTCCACCCGGAGCGGCTTCGGAGCCCGAGGCCACCGCGCACGAGGCCACCGCGGCCTCCTTCGGCACCGCCAGCTTGATCTGGGGAGAGTTGAGGGGGGGAGACACACGGGGTCAGGAACCACCAGGAGCTCCTAGGAACCGCCAGAAGGTTCCAGAAACCACCACGGAGTTCCAGAAACCTCCAGGAGTTCCCAGGAACCACCACGGAGTTCCAGAAACCTCCAGGAGGACCCAGGAACCACCAGGAGCAACGAGGAACCACCACCACGAGGTCCCAGGAACCACCAGAAGGTTCCAGAAAACACCACAGGGTCCCAGGAACCACCACGGGGTTCCAGAAACCACCAGAAGGTTCCAGAAAACACCACAGGGTCCCAGGAACCACCACGGGGTTCCAGAAACCACCAGAAGGTTCCAGAAACCACCACAGCGTCCCAGGAACCACCACGGAGTTCCAGAAACCTCCAGGAGGCCCCAGGAACCACCAGGAGCAACCAGGAACCGCCAGAAGGTTCCAGAAACCACCACGGGGCCCCAGGAACCACCACGGGGTTCCAGAAACCTCCACGGGGTCCCAGGAACCACCAGGAGATTCCAGAAACCTCCAGGAGGTCCCAGGAACCTCCAGGAGGACCCAGGAACCACCAGGAGCTCCCAGGAATCTCCAGAACATTCCAGAAACTTCCACGAGCTCCCAAGAACCACCAGAAGGTTCCAGAAACCACCACAGGGCCCCAGGAACCACCACGAGGTCCCAGGAACCGCCAGAAGGTTCCAGAAAACACCACGGAGTTCCAGAAACATCCAGGAGGACCCAGGAACCACCAGGAGCTCCCAGGAATCTCCAGAAGGTTTCAGAAACTTCCACGAGCTCCCAGAAACCACCAGAAGATTCCAGAAACCTCCAGGCGCTCCCAGGAGGCACCAGGAGGACCCAGGAACCACCACGGGGTTCCAGAAACCTCCAGGAGGTTCAGGAAACCACCACGGGGTCCCAGGAACGACCACAGGGTCCCAGGACCCTCCAGGAGGTCCCAGGAGGCACCAGGAGATCCCAGGAACCACCACGGGGTTCCAGAAACCTCCAGGAGATCCCAGGAACCACCACGGAGTCCCAGGAAACACTACAGGGTTCCAGAAACCTCCAGAAGGTTCCAGAAACCACCACAGAGCCCCAGGAACCACCACGAGGTCCCAGGAACCACCTGAAGGTCTCAGGAGGCACCGGGAGCTTCCGGTATCTCCCACCACCCGAAATTTACATCCCAAGACCCCCCCATATCCTCACCTTGAGGTTCTCCAAAGCACCCCCACCCCAAACCTTGGGGCTTCTCAGCACCCTTGGGGGGCAAAGGTCCAGGAGGAACCTCTGGAGAACCTCAAACCCTCCAAGTTCTGCATCCCAAGACCCTCCAACGCCCCCCAAGGACCTCAAAGGTTGAGGAAGAACCTCCCAAGAACCTCTTGTCCTTCACCTTCTTCGTCCCAAGACCCTCCAACGCCCCCCAAGGACCTCAAAGGTCCAGGAGGAACCTCTGGAGAACCTCAAACCCTCCAAGTTCTGCATCCCAAGACCCTCCAACGTCCCCCAAGGACCTCAAAGGTCCAGGAGGAACCTCTGGAGAACCTCAAACCCTCTCTTCTCCCTCAACTTTTCCATCCCAAGACCCTCCAACGCCCCAAAGGACCTCAAAGGTCCAGGAGGAACCTCTGGAGAACCTCAAACCCTCAAGTTCTGCATCCCAAGACCCTCCAACGCCCCCCAAGAACCTCAAAGGTCGAGGAGGAACCTCTGGAGAACCTCAAACCCTCCAAGTTCTGCATCCCAAGACCCTCCAACGCCCCCCAAGGACCTCAAAGGTCCAGGAGGAACCTCTTGAGCCCCCCAAACCCTCTCTTCTCCCTCAACTTTTGCATCCCAAGACCCTCCAACACCCCAAAGGACCTCAAAGGTCCAGGAGGAACCTCTGGAGAACCTCAAACCCTCAAAGTTCTGCATCCCAAGACCCTCCAACGCCCCCCAAGGACCTCAAAGGTCCAGGAGGAACCTCTGGAGAACCTCAAACCCTCAACTTGTGCATCCCAAGACCCCTCAACGTCCCCCAAGAACCTCAAAGGTCCAGGAGGAACCTCTTGAGCCCCCCAAAACCTCAAGTTCTGCATCCCAAGACCCTCCAACGCCCTCCAAGGACCTCAAAGGACCAGGAGGAACCTCCCAAGAACCTCAAACCCCTCCAAGTTCTGCATCCCAAGACCCTCCAACGTCCCCAAGAACCTCAAAGGACCAGGAGGAACCTCTTGAGCCCCCCAAAGCCTCTCTTCTCCCTCAAGTTCTGCATCCCAAGACCCCTCAACGTCCCCCAAGGACCTCAAAGGTCCAGGAGGAACCTCTTGAGCCCCCCAAACCCTCTCTTCTCCCTCAACTTTTCCATCCCAAGACCCCTCAACGCCCCCAAGAACCTCAAAGGTCCAGGAGGAACCTCTTGAGCCCCCCAAACCCTCCAAGTTCTGCATCCCAAGACCCCTCAACGTCCCCCAAGAACCTCAAAGGTCCAGGAGGAACCTCTTGAGCCCCCCAAACCCTCCAAGTTCTGCATCCCAAGACCCTCCAACGCCCCCAAGAACCTCAAAGGACCACGAGGAACCTCTTGAGCCCCCCAAACCCTCCAAGTTCTGCATCCCAAGACCCCTCAACGCCCCCCAAGGACCTCAAAGGTCCACGAGGAACCTCTTGAGCCCCCCAAAGCCTCTCTTCTCCCTCAAGTTCTGCATCCCAAGACCCCTCAACGTCCCCAAGAACCTCAAAGGTCCAGGAGGAACCTCTGGAGAACCTCAAACCCTCCAAGTTCTGCATCCCAAGACCCTCCAACGCCCTCCAAGGACCTCAAAGGACCAGGAGGAACCTCCCAAGAACCTCAAACCCTCCAAGTTCTGCATCCCAAGACCCCTCAACGTCCCCCAAGGACCTCAAAGGTCCAGGAGGAACCTCTGGAGAACCTCAAACCCTCAACTTCTGCATCCCAAGACCCCTCAACGCCCCCCAAGGCCCTCAAAGGACCACGAGGAACCTCTTGAGCCCCCCAAACCTTCTCTTCTCCCTCAACTTTTCCATCCCAAGACCCTCCAACGCCCCAAAGGACCTCAAAGGACCAGGAGGAACCTCTCAAGAACCTCAAACCCTCAACTTCTGCATCCCAAGACCCTCCAACGCCCCAAAGGACCTCAAAGGTCCTGGAGGAACCTCTCAAGAACCTCAAACCCTCCAAGTTCTGCATCCCAAGACCCTCCAACGCCCCCCAAGGCCCTCAAAGGACCACGAGGAACCTCTTGAGCCCCCCAAAGCCTCTCTTCTCCCTCAAGTTCTGCATCCCAAGACCCCTCAACGCCCCCAAGAACCTCAAAGGTCCAGGAGGAACCTCTGGAGAACCTCAAACCCTCAACTTCTGCATCCCAAGACCCTCCAACGCCCCCCAAGGACCTCAAAGGACCACGAGGAACCTCTTGAGCCCCCCAAACCCTCTCTTCTCCCTCAACTTTTCCATCCCAAGACCCCTCAACGCCCCCAAGGACCTCAAAGGTCCAGGAGGAACCTCTGGAGCCCCCAAAACCCTTTCTTCTCCCTCAACTTTTCCATCCCAAGACCCCTCAACGTCCCCCAAGAACCTCAAAGGACCAGGAGGAACCTCTTGAGCCCCCCAAACCTTCTCTTCTCCCTCAACTTGTGCATCCCAAGACCCCTCAACGTCCCCCAAGGACCTCAAAGGACCACGAGGAACCTCTTGAGCCCCCCAAACTCTCTCTTCTCCCTCAACTTGTGCATCCCAAGACCCCTCAACGCCCCCCAAGGACCTCAAAGGACCACGAGGAACCTCTTGAGCCCCCCAAAGCCTCTCTTCTCCCTCAAGTTCTGCATCCCAAGACCCCTCAACGTCCCCCAAGGACCTCAAAGGTCCAGGAGGAACCTCTTGAGCCCCCCAAACCCTCCAAGTTCTGCATCCCATGACCCTCCAACGCCCCCCAAGGACCTCAAAGGTCCAGGAGGAACCTCTTGAGCCCCCCCAAAGCCTCTCTTCTCCCTCAACTTTTCCATCCCAAGACCCTCCAACACCCCCCAAGAACCTCAAAGGTCCACGAGGAACCTCTTGAGCCCCCCAAAGCCTCTCTTCTCCCTCAACTTTTGCATCCCAAGACCCTCCAACGTCCCCCAAGAACCTCAAAGGTCGAGGAGGAACCTCTGGAGAACCTCAAACCCTCAACTTCTGCATCCCAAGACCCTCCAACGCCCCCCAAGGCCCTCAAAGGTCCAGGAGGAACCTCTGGAGAACCTCAAACCCTCTCTTCTCCCTCAACTTTTCCATCCCAAGACCCTCCAACGCCCCCCAAGGACCTCAAAGGTTGAGGAAGAACCTCCCAAGAACCTCTTGTCCTTCACCTTCTTCGTCCCAAGACCCTCCAACGCCCCCCAAGGACCTGAAAGGTCCAGGAGGAACCTCTTGAGCCCCTCAAACCCTCAACTTCTGCATCCCAAGACCCTCCAACGTCCCCCAAGGACCTCAAAGGTCCAGGAGGAACCTCTTGAGCCCCCCAAAGCCTCTCTTCTCCCTCGAGCCCATCCTCCCCTCCCCAAGTCCTCACCTTGAGGGGCCGGAGGGGCTCCAGGGCGGCGCCGTCGCCCCCTTCCTCTCCTCCCTTCTTGCCCCGACCCCGTCCCCGTCCCCGGGGCCTCTTGGGTCCGTCCGGAGCCGAGAGCCCAGGCGGTTCCGCCAGGGGTCGGATCCGGGGTCTCCCCCGAGGCCGAGGGGGTCCCTCCCGTTTGGGTCGGGTGGGTTTGCGGCCTCGTTTTTTGGGACCGGGGTGGGGTCCCCCGGGGTGGGGTCCCCCGGGGTGGGGTCCTCCGGGGTGGGAGGGGCAGAAGTCGACGTCGCCCGCGGGGCTGAGGCTGAGGCCGGGTCGGGCGCGGCAGCTGGAGATGAGGTCGGGGAGGAGGTCGGGGAGGCGGCGGCTGTTGAGGCGGATGTCGGCCGGGACGTCGGCCTTGTCCTCGTCGTCTTCGAACTCGTACTCCTGGGCGTAGGTCTTCTTGGGTGGGGGGAAAGGGTCCCTCTTGCGTAGGAGGTGGAAGGACGAGGTCTTGAGGAGCTTCTTGGGTTTGGAGGAGCAGAAGAGAGGGGAGGTGAGAGGAGGGGGTTTGGCGGCGGCGTCGCCCGTGCTCTGGATGAGCCCCAGCGGCTCCGCGTTGACGGTCGAAGGGAGCTCGTGCTTGGGCGGCTCCAGAGCCATGGGTGGGGGTGCCGAGTCCCCGGGGGGTCCTTCCTGGGGGCAAAAGGAGGGGTAACTCTGCCCCATATCGTAAGGAGGGGGTTTGAGGGCCTCGGGACGCGCAGTCAACCCCGCGGCCCCTTCCTCGTCCTCGTCGTCGGCGCCCTTGGCGAAGTCTTCCGGGGGGGGTCCGAACATGTCCTCCATCCCCGGGAAGAAGCCGCGGTCCTCGTCCTGGAGCAACGCGTCCGGGAAGCAGATGGAGGTGAGGGGCACGAAGCGCCCTTTGCCCCCCGCGGGGCTCCCCCCTTCGGCGAACTGGTCCTTCCCTTCCAAGGGGGCCGAAGCCACCGAGGGACCCCCCTCGGGGTCCAAGAGGTGACCCGGGGGTCCCTGGACGCCTCCGCTCTGAGCCAAGTGCGACTCCAAGCCCAACGGGGGCTCCAAGAAGTCTTGGATCTCCTGAGGAGCCGGCAGGACCTCCATGGGCTCGGGCGGAAGAGGGGGCGCGGCCTGGGGGTCCAGGCCTTGCGAGCGCACCTGGTGCAGGTGGGCTTCCAGGAGGAGCTGCGGAGACGGAGCCGCCGGAGGAGCCGGTGGAGCCGGCGGAGCCGGAGGGGGCGGCGGCGGCGGCGGAGGAGGAGGGGGCGGCATCCGCTGCTGCTCCAGGAGGTGGACGTCGAGGGGCGGCCGCGCCTTGGCGCGAGGGTGGAGTTGGCTCTGGGTGTGGGTGAGGACGGAAGGGAGCAAAGCGCCGCCGGGCACGGCCACCGGCACCACCGGGCCCAGCTCGGGAGACGGGTCCAGGAGGAGCCCGTGGGCTTCCAGAGGAGGCCCCTCGGCCACCAAGCGCCCGTGCTCGGGGGTCTTGGCCAGGTAAGGGTGAGGTTGCCCCAGCTCTTTGCCGCTCGCCAGGTGCTCCGAGGGTTTCTTCAGCTCCTGCCCGTAGGAATCCAAGGCGGGCGCTTGGTGGCCGTAATGGACCACCGAGGTGGCCGCCAAGCCCTCGGTGGCCCCTCCGCCCGCCCCGGTGGCCCCTCGGTAGTCCTTGCCCCGCTCGGGTTGCTTCTTCTTCTCCTTGAGCAGCGCCAGCTCCAGCGCCGCCGGCGCCTCCAGGTTGGAGTTGGGTCGGATGACGCTCTGCAGTTGGTACCTCTCCTCCTTGCCCAGGGCTCCGTAGCCACCCAGACCTTTGGGTGGTCCCGCCCGTTCCTCGCAAGCCCCGAGGCCCTCGGCCGGCCCGCGGGGAGGACTCGGAGCCTGGAGGAGATGTTGGATCAAGAAGTCCTCGTCTTCGCTCCGTTCGGCCGCCAACAGCTCCGCGTCGCCTTTGGAGCCCTTCCCGAATGCCGCCGGAGCCCTCTCGAGGCCGCCCGGGCCTCCTCCGCCACCGCCTCCGCCGCCTCCTCCGCCGCCTCCGCCGCCGCCTCCTCCTCCTCCGCCGTAACCCGGGGTCATGAAGGAAGGAGACAAAACGGAGCCCAGGTACTTCTGGGACTGCCCCGGGGAAGCTCCGCTCTGCGGCCGCGCGGCCGGAGGCGACTGGAGGGGCCGGATGATGGGCGAGGGGCTGGAACCCCCCAACCCCGCGTAGGGCAACGGCGCCGCCATGGCGGGCGAGTGGCCGGTGCTATAGCTGAGGGAGGGGCTGGCCGTGGGCAAGCCCTGCGACGGGGCCGGCGGCCCGTAACCCCCCGCCTGCCCTCCCTCGGGCTGAACGCCGTAAGGAAGGCCCTGGAGCTGCTCCGGGGAGTAGGTTTGCCCTTGGCTAACGCAAGGTTGAAGGCTTTGGCCACCTTGGGCGCCGCCCGCTTGCCCGGGGGCTTGGTAAGAGGCGCCTTTGCCCCCCAAGTCCCCTCCTTGGGTGGCGGCGAAGCCGCCGCCGCCGCCCCCTTGCGCGGCGCCCCCCAAGCTCTGAGGGGCGGGCGCGGCGCCGTAGCCGCTCGCCGGCCCCATGGCCAATAAATTCTGAGGTTGGCCAGGAGAATAGGCCGGGGATTGGCCGGCGATGACCGAGCTGGCTTTGGGGGTGCTCGGGGTGTAGGTGCTTTGGCACTTGGGGGTGGCGGTGGAACGCGGCGTCTGTCGCGACGCCGAGTAACTCTTGGATTTGGTGCCGTTGGCGGCGGCGGCGCCGTTGTTGCCCGAATAGGCCGGCGATTGGATGATGGGACGGTAGCTCTGGGCGGGTTCCGGTCTCGCCGCCGCCGCCGCCGCCGCCGCGTTCTTGGGAGGTTGTTGGGAGCCTTCGGAGCTGGCGGGGGATTGGTCGCCCAAGGGGCTGCAGGAGAGCGCCGAGCGGTGGGGGAGCTGCTGGTAGGAGCCCCCGCAGCTCAGGTAGTGCTGGAGGCCGTGGGTGGGCGGTGGTGGTGGTGGTGGAGGAGGAGGAGGAGGAGGCAGCTGGGTCTGGGCGCCCGCAGGGCGTTGGTAGTGCTTGATGACGCTGTCCTGGCGCGGGACGGCGCGGTCGGCGGCGGCCGAGGCCGAGGAGGAGGCGAAGGCGTTGTAGAGCTGACCCGGTTGCTCGGTGGGCGCAGCCAACTGGGCCGAGAGGAGGTTGAACTGGGAGGAACCGGGCGGTCCTCGGTAAGGGGAGCTTTGGGTGGGCAGCCCCGAGCCCAGCACGGCGGCGGCGGCGGCGCCCCCGAGGCGTTCGAAGCCCAGCGAGGCCGGGACGCTGGGTTGACTGGGTTTGATGTGAAGGAGGGGGTCGTGGGGGGACAGGAGGCCGTTGGAACCGGGGCTGAAGGCGGCGTCGGGGAGGCTGAGAGAGGAGCTGACCGGGAAGCTGCGGCCGCTGAACGACGCAGGGTGCTGGTAGGCGCTCAGCGCCGACGACGACGCGAACGTCCCCGAGCCCGGCAGAGCCCCCGAGATGAAGAGCTCGGCCGGTGCCGGAGTGTGCATCGCTGGGGGGCGGGAAAGAAAGGGTTAACGGGGGTCCTATGGAGGGTAAAGAGACCCTGGCGTGGGAAATAAAGGGTTAAAGGGGGTCCCTGGGGCAAATAAAAGGGTCCTGTGGAAGGTAATGAGGCCCTGGGGTGGGAAAGAAAGGGTTAACGGGGGTCCTATGGATGATAATGAGCCCCTGGGGTGGGAAATAAAGGGTTAAAGGGGGTCCCTGGGGCAAATAAAAGGGTCCTATGGAAGGTAATGAGACCCTGGGGTGGCAAAGAAGGGGTTAAAGGGGGTCCTATGGATGGTAATGAGACCCTGGGGTGGGAAAGAAAGGGTTAAAGGGGGTCCTGTGGAGGGTAATGAGACCCTGGGGTGGGAAAGAAGGGGTTAAAGGGAGTCCTGGGGCAAATAAAAGGGTCCTATGGAAGGTAATGAGGCCCTGGGGTGGGAAAGAAGGGGTTAAAGGGGGTCCTATGGAGGGCAATGAGACCCTGGGGTGGGAAAGAAAGGGTTAAAGGGGGTCCTATGGAGGGTAATGAGACCCTGGGGTGGGAAAGAAGGGGTTAAAGGGGGTCCCTGGGGCAAATAAAAGGGTCCTATGGAAGGTAATGGGACCCTGGGGTGGCAAAGAAGGGGTTAAACGGGGCTCTGGGGCAATTAAAAGGGGTCCTGGGGCAATTAAAAGGGTCCTATGGAGGGTAATGAGACCCTGGGGTGGGAAGGAAGGGGTTAAATGGGGGCTTGGGGCAATTAAAAGGGGTCCTGGGGCAAATAAAAGGGGTCCTGGGGCAATTAAAAGGGGTCCTATAGAGGATAATGAGACCCTGGGGTGGGAAAGAAGGGGTTAAATGGGGGCTTGGGGCAATTAAAAGGGGCCCTGGGGCAATTAAAAGGTTAATGAGGCAAAGAAAAGGGTCCTGAGCTTAGGAAAAGGGTCCTCAGAGCAGGAAACCCCTCCCTAAGGAACAGGACACCCCCCCTCCCCAGGTCAGGATGGGACCCCCAGACACAGGACCCTCCCCTAAGGTCAGGATGGGACCCCCAGACACAGCGCCCCCCCTCTCCAAGGTCCAGGACCCCCCTCCAAGGTCAGGATGGGACCCCCAGACACAGGACCCCCCTCCCAAGGTACAGGACCCCCTTCCAAGGTCAGGATGGGATCCCTAGACACAGCCTCCCCCTCTCCCAAGGTCCAGGACCCCCCTCCAAGGTCAGGATGGGACCCGCAGCCACAGCCTCCCCCCTCCCTCAAGGTCCAGGACCCTTCCCCAAGGTCCAGGCCCCCTCCCCAAGGTCAGGATGGGACCCCCCTGACACAGGGCCCCCCCTCCCAAGGTCCAGGACCCCCCTCCAAGGTCAGGATGGGACCCCCAGACACAGGACCCCCCCTCTCCCAAGGTACAGGACCCTCCCCCAAGATCCAGGCCCCCTCCCCAAGGTCAGGATGGGACCCGCAGCCACAGGGCCCCCCCTCCCACAGTCCAGGACCCCCCTCCAAGGTCAGGATGGGACCCCAGACACAGCCTCCCCCCTCCCTAAAGGTCCAGGACCCTTCCCCAAGGTCCAGGCCCCCTCCCCAAGGTCAGGATGGGACCCCCCCTGACACAGGACCCCCCCCTAAGGTCAGGATGGGACCCCCCAGACACAGCGCCCCCCCCCTCTCCAAGGTCCAGGACCCCCCTCCAAGGTCAGGATGGGACCCCCAGACACAGCCTCCCCCTCTCCCAAGGTCCAGGCCCCCTCCCCAAGGTCAGGATGGGACCCGCAGACACATCCTCCCCCCTCCCTCACGGTCCAGGACCCTTCCCCTAGGTCCAGGCCCCCTCCCCAAGGTCAGGATGGGACCCGCAGCCACAGGACCCCCCTCTCCCAAGGTCCAGGACCCCCCTCCAAGGTCAGGATGGGACCCGCAGCCACAGCCTCCCCCCTCCCTCAAGGTCCAGGACCCTTCCCCAAGGTCCAGGCCCCCTCCCCAAGGTCAGGATGGGACCCGCAGCCACAGCCTCCCCCCTCCCTCAAGGTCCAGGACCCTCCAACAAGGTCCAGGCCCCCTCCCCAAGGTCAGGATGGGACCCGCAGCCACAGGACCCCCCTCTCCCAAGGTCCAGGACCCCCCCCCCAGGTCAGGATGGGACCCCCAGACACAGACTCCCCCCTCCCTAAAGGTCCAGGACCCTTCCCCAAGGTCCAGGCCCCCTCCCCAAGGTCAGGATGGGACCCGCAGCCACAGGACCCCCCTCTCCCAAGGTCCAGGACCCCCCCCCCCCCCCAGGTCAGGATGGGACCCCACCCACCGGTCTGCCAGGAGGGGGTGCGGAACTGGGAGAGCAGGGAGGAGGCCGAGGGTCCCGGCTGCGGCCGCGACTCCAGCGCAGAGATGAGGTTCATGACCGAGGCGTCGGGGGCCGCGGCCCCTGCGTGGTGCAGCCCCGGCTCGAAGAGCCCCGACAGCCCTGGGGGGGGCACCGGGGGGGGCGTCAGGGAGGGGAGAGGGGAGGGGGGGGAAGAGGGGAGGGGGGGCACCGGGGGCGTCAGGGGGAGAGGGGAGGGGGGTGCACCGGGGGGGGCGTCACGGGGGGGAGAGGGGAGGGGGAGGAGAGGGCGGGGGGGGGGCACCGGGGGGCGTCGGGGGGGGAGAGGGGAGGGGGGGGCACGGGGGGGGCGTCACGGGGGGGAGAGGGGAGGGGGGGGAGAGGGCGGGTGGGGGCACCGGGGGGCGTCGGGGGGGGGGGAAGAGGGGAGGGGGGGCACCGGGGGCATCGGGGGGGGGAGAGGGGAGGGGGGGGCACCAGGGGGGGGGCGTCAGGGGGGGGGGAGAGGGGAGGGGGGGCACGGGGGGGGCATCGGGGGGGGAGAGGACGGGGGGGGAAGAGGGGAGGGGGGCACCGGGGGCGTCAGGGGGGGGAGAGGGGAGGGGGGTGCACCGGGGGGGGCGTCACGGGGGGGGCGTCAGGGGGGGGAGAGGGGAGGGGGGGGCGTCAGGGGGGGGGAGATGGGAGGGGGGGGCACCGGGGGCGTCGGGGGGGGAAGAGGGGAGGGGGGGCACCGGGAGGCGTCGGGGGGGGGAGAGGGCATGGGGGGCACGGGGGGGGGCACAGGATGGGGCACAGGGGGGCGTCGGGGGGGGGGAGAGGGCGAGGGGGGGCACCGGGGGGGGGGGAGAGGGGAGGGGGGGCACCGGGGGAGGCACCGGGACGGGGAGGGGGGGGGGCACCGGGGGGCGTCGGGGGGGGGGGGAAGAGGGGAGGGGGGGCACCGGGGGCATCGGGGGGGGGGAGAGGGGAGAGGGGGCACCAGGGGGCGTCGGGGTGGGGGGAGAGGGGAGGGGGGCAACGGGGGGGGCACAGGAGGGGGCACAGGGGGGCGGAGAGGGGAGGGGGGCGTCAGGGGCGGGGAGAGGGTAGAGGGGGGCGTCAGGGGGAGGGGAGAGGGGAGGGGGGCACCGTGGTCGTCGGGGGGAGAGGGCAAGGGGGGGCGTCGGGGGGGGGAGGGGGGGGGACCGGGGGGGGGCACGGGGGGGCGTCGGGGGGGGGAGAGGGGAGGGGGGCAACGGGGGGGGCACAGGAGGGGGCACAGGGGGGCGGAGAGGGGAGGGGGGGCGTCAGGGGCGGGGAGAGGGTAGAGGGAGGGTCAGGGGGAGGGGAGAGGGCAACGGGGGGCGTCGGGGGGGGGTGTCAGGGGGGGAGAGGGCAAGGGGGGGCACGGGGGGGACACTGGGGGGCGTCGGGGGGGGGACAAGGCAAGGGGGGCATCAGGGGGAGGGGAGAGAGGAGGGGGGGTATGGGGGACACGGGGGGGGCGTCGGGGGGGGGGGAGAGGGCAAGGGGGGGCGTCAGGGGGAGGGGAGAGGGCAAGGGGGGGCACGGGGGGCGTCGGGGGGGGAGAGGGGAGGGGGGGCACCGGGGGGGGCACGGGAGGGGAGAGGGGCATGGGGAGGGGAGAGAGGAGGGGGGGCATGGGGGGGCACAGGGGGGCATCAGAGAGGGGAGAGGGGAGGGGGGGGCACGGGGGGGGAGAGGGGGCACGGGGGGGCACCGGGGGGCATCGGGGGGGGGGCGAGGGGGCACGGGGGGGGGCACAGGGGGGCATCGGGGGGGGAGAGGGCAAGGGGGGGCACCAGGGGGGGGGAGAGGGCAAGGGGGGGCACCAGGGGGGGGGAGAGGGCAAGGGGTGGGTGTCAGGGGGAGGGGAGAGGGCAAGGGGGGGGGCGTCAGGGGGAGGGGAGGGGGGGGCACGGGGGGGCACGGAGGGGGGAGAGGGCAAGGGGGGCGTCAGGGGGAGGGGAGAGGGGAGGGGAGAGGGGAGGGAGGGGCATGGGGGGGGCACGGGGGGGGGGGAGAGGGCAAGGGGGGGCATCAGGGGGAGGGGAGAGGGCAAGGGGGGGGGCACCGGGGGGGGGCGGG
>JAUMJL010002795.1:0-11472 GCA_033558185.1 Dromococcyx pavoninus
CGCGGCAGCGCCCGGCGCCATTTTGTGAGCAGCGCGCGGCGGCCGCAGGTACCGGTACCGGTGCGAGGAGGAGGAGGAGGGGGGGGCGAAACGGGGGCAAAAAGGGGGGGCAAAGGGGGTGCGAGAGGGACCGGGGCGAGGGGATGGAACGGCCTGGGGCCGGGGGCTGGGCCGCCGAGGCGCTGGGTGGGCCTCGGGGCGAGGGAGGCCTGGAGGGGGGAGGGGCAGAAACCTGGGGGGGGGGGGCGGATTTTGGGGAGATTTGAGGGGGGTTTTAGGTGTTTGGGGACAAAACCCTGAAGTAGGGAGACAGAGGCCTGAGGGGGGCTGGGTTTTTGGGGTATTTTGTAGCGATTTGGGGTGTTTAGGACAAAACCCTGGAAGGGAGGCATAATTCTGAGGGGGGAGGGGCATAATTCTGAGGAGGAGGGGCAGAAACACGGGGGGCGGGGTTTTTGGGGGTATTTGCAGGGATTTGGGGTGTTTGGGGGACAGGTCTGTAGGGGAAAACTGTTCTTTTGGGTGTTTTCTAGGGTTTTGAGGGGTTTGGGTGTTTTGGGGGCACGGGTCTGAAAGAGGGGGCAGAGTCCTAAGGTGGGGCGCAGGGATTTGGGGTGTTTTGTAGGGATTTGGGGTGTTTTGTAGGGATTTGGGGTGTTTTGTGGGGAATTGGGGTTATTTGGGGGCGCTGTCCTGTGATAGAACAGGCACAGGCTGGGAGGGGCAGAGGTTTTGGGGTGTTTTTAGGGGGTTTTGGGCCACAGTACTGAAGGGGGGGGAACAGAAACCCGGAGGGAACGCGGGTTTTGGGGTGTATTGTAGGGATTTGGGGTGTTTGGGGGGCACAGCCCTGTTGGCTTTTGGGGGTTTTGGGGTGTTTAAGGGTGCAGGCCTGGGGACACAGGCAGGGACCGGAGGGACAGATTTTTGGGGTGTTTCTTGGGGGTTTTGGGGCATTAGTGGGCAGAGCCCTGTGGGGGAAGCAGAAGCCAGGGACAGGGTGGGGTTTTGGGGCTTTCTGGGGGGGGGGGGAATTTGGGGGCGGAACCTTGCACGTTCCACCCCCTGTGGGGGGGTCCAGGCTCCCCGTTTGACGCAGGGCGCTGACCCTTCCCCTTCCCACCGCCCCCGTTGCGTTTTTGGGCGCAGGGTGGTCAAGATGGTGAAGCTTTTCATCGGGAACCTTCCGCGGGAGGCGACGGAGCAGGAGATCCGCTCGCTCTTCGAGCAGTACGGGAAGGTGCTGGAGTGCGACATCATCAAGAACTACGGATTCGTCCACATCGAGGACAAGACGGCGGCCGAGGACGCCATCCGCAACCTCCACCACCACAAGCTGCACGGCGTCTGCATCAACGTGGAGGCCAGTAAGAACAAGAGCAAGGCCTCCACCAAGCTCCACGTGGGCAACATCAGCCCGGCCTGCACCAACCTGGAGCTGCGGGCCAAGTTCGAGGAGTACGGCCCCGTCATCGAGTGCGACATCGTCAAGGACTACGCCTTCGTGCACATGGAGCGCGCCGAGGACGCCGTGGAGGCCATCCGTGGGCTGGACAACACCGAGTTCCAAGGTGATCCGCGCCGGCAGCGGCACGGGGAGAGGGGCTGGGGCTGGGGTTTGAGCCCTGGGGGTCTCTGGGGAGGATTCCTGATGTTCCCCATCGCTGTCTTCAGTCCCTTCCAGCTCCGGCTGCGACCCTCGGCACCGCACTCCGCTCGCCCGCCCTTCCCCTCGCTGGAATTAAGCACAAATGGGGTTTTTTAATACTCTTTTTAAATTCCTTTTTTAATTAATTCCAGTTCCACTCGTGCCAAACGGCACAGGGAGGGCCGGGCCGGCGCGGCGCGGCCGCGTTCCCGGTTGCCGGAGCGAGGGCAGGGGCGTTTGGGGCTGGGGGAGGACGGGACTGATCCATCTCTGATTAACCCAGCACGGCCGCCCCGCAGGAGGATCCCGACGGTGAAGTCCCAACTCTTGTGCCGACGGCTGGTGCTGCCGGGCCGGAGCAGCCGGTGCCGCCTCCCGCCCTTGTAGCGTTGCCCTTGCCTGGTAAGAGGGAGAGCGGAGGCGCCCGTTCCCGCGCCGCCCGTGTCCCCGCTGCCGGCGGCACGCGTCGCTCGCTCGGGCTCCCGCCGGGCCCTCGCCAGACGAGAACGCGGCGCGGGCGCTTTTCGCTGGCAGCCTCCGCCTCTCGGCCTCTCGCGCGGCCGAGCCTCCGCATTCGAGCTCGCGGCACCGACGGCGGGCGCGGCCCCCCCCCCCACCCGATCCGGAAAGGGCACCGAGGGGGGCGTCCGGCGCTTCGCTCCGAGCGGTGGCGGCGGCGGCGGCGCTGGGCTCGGATCTCCCGGGGCGCGGGAGGGGGGGTTTGGCGAAACCCCCGCTGCCCCGATTCCGGGTGCTCCCCAAAACTCTTCTCCGGAGCTCTGCGGGAGCGGCGAGCGCCCGCGGCTGCGCTTGGCTTGCCGTGTGCCGCGCTCGAGGCCGGCGAGGCCGAAGCCTCGTTCGCTCCGGCGTCGCACCCTCCCGGGAGCGTTTTCCGGTCGGGAAGCTTGGCGTTGGTGCGGGGCCAGGGCTTGCCCGTTGGCGGCTGGCGGAGCGCGCGCAGCGCTCGCTCTCCCCGGCGACGCCCTCCTGGTAAGTCGGGTGGGACTCGGCTCCCGCTCGAGCCCACGCCGGCTCCTCCTGCTCCGCGTCGCCCGGTGCTGTCGGAGCCTGCGCGGCTGCCGGGGGTTGGTGCTGGTGGTGTGGAGGAGGGGGGATGTTGCGGCCGGTCCGGTGCCATCCCGGGGTCGTGGCCAGCGCTGGCGGCGCGGCCTCACTGATGCCTCCCCTCTCGCGTCTCTCCTCAAGGCAAGCGGATGCGCGTGCAGTTGTCCACCAGCCGGCTGCGGACGGCGCCCGGGATGGGAGACAAGAGCGGCTGCTACCGCTGCGGGAAGGAGGGGCACTGGTCTAAGGAGTGCCCGGTCGATCGCCCGGGCCAAGTGGCGGACTTTGCCGAGGCCTATAACGAGCAGTACGGCGCCGTGCGCACGCCCTACGCCGCCGGCTACGGCGACGCCGTCTATTACGATGAGGCCTACGGCGGGATGGCCGACTACTACAAGCGCTACCGCGTCCGCTCCTACGCCACGGCCTCTGCGTACGACGCCTACGCGGAGCAGACCATGGCCCAGTTCTCCCAGTACGCCCAGTACTCCCAGGTCCAGTCCTCGGCCATGGCCGCCACCACAGCCATGGCCGGTCGCATCCCCACCACCCTTGACGCGTACGATCGAGCTCTGCTGCCGACCCCGGGCGCGGCGGCCGCCGTCGCCGCCGCCGCCACCGCCGCCGCGGCGGCCGCCTCCTCCTCCTATTACACCCGGGATCGAAGCCCCCTGCGCCGCACGGCCACGGCGGCCACCACCGTCGGAGAGGCCTACACGTACGAGCGCGGGCAGCTCTCGCCGGTCTCCTCGGTGGCCCGCGCCTCGCTCTACGACATGCAGCGGTTCGGGCGGGATCCGTACGCGGACCGGGCGCGGTATTCCGCCTTTTGAGCCGGAGGTGAGCGTCTCGGCAGGGTTGCGGCGCGCGGCGCCTTCACACCAGCTCTGGGGGAGATCCCCTGGTGGTGCCGGTTGGCCCAGGCCGGGAGTGCGGTGAGGCCCAACGGGCTCAACCAGGCTCTTTGCCGGGCATTAAAGCCCAAGCGTTGGCTCTGTGGATGCGGTGAGGAGGCGCCGTGGGCAGCGGCGCCGCCACTGCCGGGAGCCGGTGGGCGCCGCGGGCGCGCTCCTGGTGCCATCCTGGCACAGTCCCCGCGGCGCAGGGCGTTCCCAGAGCCGCTGGTGCCCCATGGGAGTCGCTCCCCGCTGGGAACCGCGCTCTGCCTGGTGAAATCCACCCCGGCACCGGTCGTACCGGCACGGCTTTCCGCCCTGGCACGCGGCGGCGCGGGGTGGCCCCCCAAAGCCCCCTCAAACCCCACCTCATCCACACTCTGGTTGCTCTCAGGACGCCGGAAACTGCTCCGGGTGCCGACCGGGGCTCGGCACGCTCCGGGCACGCTCCCCGCGGGGGGGGGTAAACGCGGCGCCTGCGCCAACTCTGCTTTTCTCTTTCAGGTAAGATATTTGCGGCTGGACGTCGGGTTCCCGTCGCACACGGCCAGCGGCACCGCGCGTCGCGGGGCTGCGCCGGCCTTCCCAAGCCGGCTTCCGCTAACGAGTCGGTTCCTAACGGATGCTCCGCTCCTTCCCAGCCCGGTCAGGAATAGCCTGGCTCCCCCCCTTTCCCCTCAGCTTCTCGCTCTCCGGTGCCGGGATCCGCTTGCCGGGTAGTTTGGGGGTGTCCCCCCCCCCCCCTAGCTGGTCTAGGCTCAGTCGTGAGCGAGCGGAGCCGTAGTCGTAGCCGTCCCCGCAGCGCCAGCTTTGCTCGGTTCCCCCCGGAGCCCCTCGCTCCTGCTTCCATGACCATGTTTTTCCCCGTTTTCCCTTTATTTTTTAAGAGGGTGATTAATGCGCTCGTAGCTTCGGAATTCCCAGCTCCGTAGGTGACTCCAGGCCGGCGGTCGGGTGCCGGCGTGCTCCGGCACTTCCCCCACCATCACTTTTAGTGTCCCCGAACCCCGTTCCCACTCTCCCGGACAATAAATTTTTAACAAACCCTGCTGGCTCCGGCCCCGGTTCTTTCTCCGGTCACGATCCCCGTGAGCTCCGGCCTCCATCCCTGAGGGCCCTGCTCACCATCCCCGTGAGCTCCAGCCTCCATCCCTGAGGGCCCTGCTCGCTGGCTCTGCCTCCGGTTTATTCCCTGGCTGCGATCTCTGGTCCCTCCGGCCTCGATCCTCGCTGGTTCCATTCCCAGTTTATTCTCTGGTCGTGATCCCTGCCGGCTCCGTTCCTGGTTCGTTCTCCGTCCGCGATCCCTCCTGGCTCCGACCTCAATCGCCGATGGCTCCGTTCCCAGTTATTTCTCCAGTTGTGATCCCTGGGGGCTCTGGTCCTGCTCCTGTCTCCCCAAATCGGTTTGTTAGTCCATGTCCACCCCCAATCTGGGCTCATCCATCCCCGGTGCGGCTCGTTTGTCCCTAAAGGGTCTCATTTGTCCCCACTCCCATTTCCCCCACCCCGTGCTGGTCCCATCTCACCCCTCCCGACTTTATTTCCTGTTCCCAGGGCCATTCCTCTCCTCCGCTAATTGCCCCGCTAATTGCTTCGGCTCATCAGCCACTAATTGGCTCCTCCCTTACCAGGGTGGCCGTGGGGAGGAGCCCAGGCCTGGAGCCACATCCCAGCATCCCTTGGCACCTGCACTGGAAAATGTGGGGGAGAAGCATTAGACCCTTTGGCCCCGCTAATTACCGGGGCAGTTAACGAGCTGTAGCCGGGAGAAGGGGCACAACGGGGGGTCTGGGGGTGGTTGGTGCTGGTGCCACCGGGAAGTGGTTGCTGTAACCGGATACAACAACGCCATGACCGGAGCGAGGGTGGTGCCGGGCTGGAAATAAACCAGACGGGACCCACTTGGGAAACGGCGAAGAGCCCGGTGTTTATTTACAGTCATACAAAACCTCGGTGCTGCGCCAGGCACGGCACCAAAAAACGGGGAAACCAACCCAAAACAGGGGAACTCGTCGTATAAAAGACTGGGGGCTGCAATCGCCTGGGCTGGGAACGGCTACGGAGCACCGGTGGCGGCACAACAGTTCCACAATGGCGGCGGCGCGTGGAATCCCCCCCCCCACACGTTCCCAACCGTAACCGCGACTCCTTCTAAAAATCCCAAAAATCATAAAGGAAAAAGAAAAAATGCAGCTAAAAAGAAAAGAACCGTCCCAGCTCCGGGGATGTGACCGGAGCGACCGCGCCGAACGGCGGAACACGGAGCACGAGGCACGGCGCCGCAGCAGCCGGATGCCCCGGTGGCGGTGCCGGCCAGCTCAGAGGCGGCGCTGGTAGCCCGAGTGCACGCGGGCGGCGGGCAGGTAATCGCCGTAACCGCTGGAGTAGCGGGCGTAATCGGCGTGCGCGTCGGGCAGGCGGCGGTAATCCATGGGCGACTTGGTGGGCGAGCGGCGGTACGCCAGCGGCGAGTCCGCTAAGCGCCGGTAATCGGCGAGGTCGGAGAGCCGGCGCTCGGAGCCGTACCTGGGCGGGAAAAGAGACGTGACGTGAGCGAGGGCGACGGCAGCGGTTCCACCGGCGATGGCGACCGCATCCCACCCAGAGACGCGACAGCACGGCGCGACACGGCAGCGCCGGTGCGGGACAGGGAAGCAGCGCCGCGTTGCGGACCGTTCCGGGCTCCCCCCGCCGCAGATGAAGCCCCCCTTCCCACCCACCCACGCAGGGAAAGGGATACGCGGGGTCTGCGCCGCAGAATCGGAGTTGCCGCACCCACTTGGTGCCCACCCTTGCGCGCGCGCGGTGTGAGCGAACCGCGCCGGAGCCGAGAGCGAGCGCGGAGCCCGGCGCCAGGAGGCGGCGCGGATGGAGGCGCGGGGCCCTCCGTTCCCGGCCGGGCGCCGTACCTTTTAGCCAGAGCGGAGGATTTTTTGTACGGATCGTCGTAGGCGGCGGCGCTGCGAGGCGGCGAGAGACGGGTGCGCTCGTAGGGCGGTGCGACGGCGGCGGCGGCGGCCTGCGACAGGCCCAGGTAGGACGCCGCCTGCTGCCCCAGCTGGCTCGGCGCGTCGTAGGCGCTGCCCGGCTGGGCGCGGTAGGCGGCCGCCAGCGCGGCGGAGGAGGCCTGCTGTGCCGAGTACGACGCCGCCATGGCGCCCGATGCCTGGGCGCGGTAGGCTGCCGTCAGCGGGGCCGAGGCCTGCGCCTTGTAGGAAGCGGCAGCGGCCTGGCTGCCGTAGGAAGCGGCCGCCTGGGCGCCGTAGGTGGCAGAGAGCGCGGCGGCGGCGACGGACTGGCTGCCGTAGGAAGCGGGCAGGTTGGCAGCGGGCTGGGCGCCGTAGGAAGCCGAGTGGCCGGCGGCGGGCTGGGCGCCGTAGGAGGCAGAGAGCGCGGCAGCGGGCTGGGCGCCGTAGGAGGCCGAGTGGCCGGCAAGGGGCTGGTAGGCGGCGGCGTGACCGGCCACCGCCTGGGCACCGTAGGAGGTGGCGTGTGCCGCCACGGCTTGGGCGCCGTAGGAGGCGGAGAGCGCGGCTGCGGGCTGCGCGCCGTAGGAGGCGGCGTGGCCGTCTATGGGCTGGGCGCCATAGGAGGCGGCGTGGCCGGCAGCCTGGGCGCCGTAGGAAGCCACGTGGGTGGCCACAGCCTGGGCACTATAGGAGGCGGCAGGGCCGGTGGCAGCCTGGGCGCCGTAAGCGGCCGCCTGGGTGCCGTAGGAGGTGGAGTAGCCGGAGGCGGCCTGCGCTCCGTAGGAGGAGGCCAGCGCGGCGGACTGAACGCCGTAGCCCGAGAGCTGGGAGGCGGCGGGCTGGGCGCCGTACGAGGCGGCCGCGGGCTGGGCGCCGTACGAGGCGAGGGAGTTGGCGGCCGCGGGCTGGGCGCCGGAAGCGCCGAGGGAGCCGGTGGGCTGGGAGCGGTAGGCGCTGCCCAGCGAGGCGGAGGGCTGGGCGCGGTAGGCGGCGGCCTGGCCCGTGGTGGGCTGCGGGCGGTAGGCCGCGCCGAGCGAGGCCGAGGGCTGGGCGCGGTACGCGGCCGGCTGCGCCGTCATGGGCAGCGTCACCGCCGCGTAGCTGGCGCGGCTCGGCGAGCGCCGCAGCGGACTGCGGTCCCTCCCGAAGTAGGAGGGGGACGCGGGGCGGGCCTGCGCCTCAAAGGCCTCGTACTTGGGGGCGGCAGCGGCGCCGAAGCGCGTCTGGTAATCGTAGAGGGAGTTGGTGGTGGCGTAGGCGGCAGGCGCGGGGAAGGCGGCGTCGGGCGGGCGGCGCTGCGGGTCGAAGCCCTCGGTCTTGGGCTGGAAGCGCTCGCGGTACTCGAGGGCCAGGCGCTTGCTCTTGTCGAGGGCGAGGGCGGGCGGCGCGGCCGCGGTGCCCCCCTTCTTCTGGACGTTGGTGGAGAGCTCGACGTTGACGCGGCGGCCCTTCACCTCCTTCCCGTTCAGGTGCTCGATGGCGGCCTTGGCCTCCGCTTCGCTCTCCATGTGCACAAAGGCGTAGTCTGAGGCGGGGCGGGGAGAAAAGAGAGGGCGTTACCGGGGCCCCGCCGCGCCGACAGGGGACGGGGAGCGGAGCCCGGAGCGCGGGGGCCAACCGGGAGAGCGACGGCCGAGCCGGGAACCGAGAGCCGAGCGAAGGCAGAGACACGAGAGACGGCGAGGGGACGGAGAGAGGGGAACGGGGGGAAGAGCAAGGGCGAGGAGGAGAGAAAAGGGGCAGGAAGAGGGGAGGAAAGGGCTGGGAGGAGGAGAGAGGGAGAGAGGGAAGGGGAGAGCGGAAGGGAAGGAAAGGAGGAGGGAAGGGGAGGGATGGGGAGGCAAGGAGGAGGGAAGGGGAGGAAGGAGGAGGAGGGAAGGGGAGGAAGGAGGAGGAGGGAAGGGGAGGAAGGAGGAGGAGGGAAGGGTAGGAAGGAGGAGGAGGGAAGGGGAGGAAGGAGGAGGAGGGAAGGGGAGGAAGGAGGAGGAGGGAAGGGGAGGAAGGAGGAGGAGGGAAGGGGAGGAAGGAGGAGGAGGGAAGGGGAGGCAAGAGGGGGAGGGAAGGGGAGGCGAGAGGGGGAGGGAAGGGGAGGCGAGAGGGGGAGGGAAGGGGAGGCGAGAGGAGGAGGGAAGGGGAGGCGAGAGGAGGAGGGAAGTCAAGAGGAGGAGCAAGAGGAAGAAGTGAAAGGAAGGGGAGGAGGAGGAGGAGGGAAAGGAGAGGAGGAGAGAGGAAAGAGGAGAAAGTGAGGGGGAAGAGAAAAGAAGGAGAGAGGAGGCAAAGCAGGAAGGGAGAGGAAGAGACACGAAGAGAAAGAGAGGGAAGGGAAGGAAGAGGAAGAGAGGGTAAGAAGAAAGGAAGAAAGGGGAAGAATGAGAAGGAGAAATGGAAGGGAAAGGAGGAGAGTGCGAAGGGAAAGAGAGGGAAGGAAGGGAGAAGGAGAAAGGGAAGAGAGGAGAGGGAGAAGAAGGGGAGGGGGGCAAAAGGAAGGGAGAGGCAGAAGGGAAGGAGGAAGAGGAGAAAGAGAGGGAAGGGAGGAGAGGCGAAGGGAGGAGAAAGAAGAGGGCGCAGCCGGCGAAGGCGCCGGGTGAGCCACAGAGCGGAGGCGGCACCGGCACCGGCAGCGCAGGCGTCGGGCAGCGAGGCGAGGGCGACAGAAGCCAGGCCGGCGCGTGAGCCGCTCCCCCCCCCCCTCGGCACCGGGTAACGGGGGTTCGGGTGCCACCGCAGGGGCCGGGGAGGGGGTCTTCCCCCCTCCCGCCCTCCCCCCCCCGCCATGGCACGACGGGTCCGGGCGGCCGGCACGTGGAGCGGGGGGCACCGGTAACCGCCCCGCGCTCCCACCCCACCCCGGCTCCTGCCCCGCGCCCCACACCCGCCCGCGGGGCCACCGGATCCGTTTGGGGGGGGGGAGGGGGAGCTCCGCTGGGAAGCTGCATCCTGGTGGGATGGAGCCGGCGCCGCTGCGACCTGGGACGAGAGAGCAGAGGCAACGTCACCCCCCGGTGCGGCGGAGGAGAAAGGGGGGGGGGGGCACCTTTTTGGGGGAGAGGGGGGCCACGCCGTCCCCTCGGGAATGGAGAGAGCCCGTGGTTCCACTCTCCTGCCTCGGCTGACGGGAACGGTCGCGCCGTGTGGAAGCGAAGCCGCAACGGGAGTGGGAAGGCCCTGTTTTTGGGGGGGGGGGGCAGCAATGGGGTCCCCCCTGCTGGGGAGACAATGCCGGAGGCCAAGATCCGGTTGGAAAGAGCAAAGTCGATGGAATTCAGGGGGGGCAGAGGGGTGGAATTGAGGTCGGGGAGCCCAGGAGGGCTCTGCCCAAAGCTGGGGGGCAGCAGGTGGACCCAGGCCCCCCCAGTTCCATGCTGGGAGGCAGCAGGAGGACCCAAGGTCCCCCCAGTTCCCTGTTGTGGGGCAACAGGATGATCCAGGCTCCCCACTTCCTCCCAGTCCCGTGCTGGGGGGCGACAGCAGGACTGAGTCCCCCCCAGATCCGTGCGGGGGGGGGGGGGGCAGCAGAAGGGACTCAGATCCTCCAGTCCTGTACTGGGGGACGGCAACTGAGATTCAACCTCCCCAGTTCTATGCTGGGAAGGTGTTGGAAGGGGCTGGGGGGGTGGCAGGTGCACCCAGTGCTCCCCAGTTCTGTATTGGGAGGGCAGCAGGAGGACTCGAGATCCCCCAGTTTGTGCTGGGAGGCGGCAGGACGACCCAATTCCATGTGAGAAGGAGGCTGGGAAGAAACAGGGGGACCGGGGGCCCCCCAATTCTGTATCAGAGGCAGCAGAAGGACCCAGTGCCCCCCAGTTACATCTTGGGAAGCAGCAGGAGGACTCAGAGCCCCCCAGTTCTCTGTTGGGGAGCCACAGGAGGATTCGGGACTCCCCCAGTCCCATACTGGGGGGCGATTGTGGGGGCAGCAGAGAGTAATCAGCTCCCCCAAAATCCGTGTTGGGAAGGGGCTGGGGGGGGGCAGCATGAGGATCCAGGTCCCCCCTCAGTTCCCTGTTTGGGGGGGGGGGGGTCGCGGCGAGACAACCCAAGGTCCCCCAATTCCATTTGTGGAAAGGGCTGGGAACTCACAGGGATACCCCGCACCCCCCAATTCCCTCCGTTAAAGCCGGTACCGACCCAAGACAACGCGGCGAAGCCCAGAGCGGCGGGGAGCCCGATCCCGGGGCTGCCCCTGGTGACTCGGGGGGGGTGCGTGGGGTGGGTGCGTGTTGCGGGGAGGGGGGGTGTGCGTGTCCGGTATGGAGACTGGGGGGGGGGGTGCGTGGGGTGGGTGCGTGTTACGGGAGGAGGGGGCGTGTCCGGAATGGTGACTGGGGGGGGGGGGGTGCGTGTCCAGTATGGTGACTGGGGGGGGTTGCGGGGGGGGGGGGTGCGTGTTGCGTGGGGGGGGGGGGGGGGGGGGGGTGTGTCCGGTACCTTTGACCACGTCGCACTCGACGACGGTGCCGTATTGCTGAAAGAGCGCCCGCAGCTCGGCGCTGGTGCAGGCGGCCGACACGTTACCGACAAAGATCTTGCAGGTGTTGGTGGGCCGGGGCCGCGAGGGCTCCACCACGATGCGGCGGCCGTGCAGTTGGTGCCCGTTGAGCTGCGCGATGGCGCGCGCGGCCGCGGCCTCGTCCCGCAGGTGCACGAACGCGAACTGCTTCATCAGCGCGATGCCCAGCACCGGCCCCGCCGCGGCCCCCGAACAGCTCGCTCAGCTCCTCCGCCGTCGCCTCCTCGGGGACGTTGCCCACGAAGAGTTTGATACCGGGGCGCATGGTGCGTGTGGGGGGGGAAGGGAGGGGGGCGGTGCGGAGGTGGAGAAGGGGCAGCGGCGCCGCGGCCTCCAAAATGGCGGCGTCGCCTCCGCGCGGGGCGGGAACGGAGAGGGAGG
>JAUMJL010002796.1:0-17145 GCA_033558185.1 Dromococcyx pavoninus
TTTTTGGGTTCCTCAGCCCATTTTTTGGCCCCAAAGCCCATTTTTGGGTTCCTCAGCCCATTTTTTGGACCCTCAGCCCATTTTTGGGTTCCTCAGTTCATTTTTGGGTTCCTCAGCCCATTTTTTGGCCCCTCAGCCCATTTTTGGATTCCTCAGCCCATTTTTGGGTTCCTCAGCCCATTTTTGGCCCCTCAGCCCATTTTTGGGTTCCTCAGCCCATTTTTGGGTTCCTCAGCCCATTTTTGGCTCCTCAGCCCATTTTTTGGCCCCTCAGCCCATTTTTGGGTTCCTCAGCCCATTTTTGGGTTCCTCAGCCCATTTTTTGGCCCCTCAGCCCATTTTTTGGCCCCTCAGCCCATTTTTGGGTTCCTCAGCCCATTTTTGGGTTCCTCAGCCCATTTTTTGGATTCCTCAGCTCATTTTTGGGCCCCTCAGCCCATTTTTGGGTTCCTCAGCCCATTTTTTGTCCCCTCAGCCCATTTTTGGCGATCCTCAGCCCATTTTTTGGCCCCTCAGCCCATTTTTTGGCCCCTCAGCCCATTTTTGGGTTCCTCAGCCCATTTTTGGGTTCCTCAGCCCATTTTTGGGCCCCTCAGCCCATTTTTGGGTTCCTCAGCCCATTTTTGGGTTCCTCAGCCCATTTTTTGGCCCCTCAGCCCATTTTTGGGTTCCTCAGCCCATTTTTGGTTCCTCAGCCCATTTTTTGGCCCCTCAGCCCATTTTTGGATTCCTCAGACCATTTTTGGGTTCCTCAGCCCATTTTTTGGCCCCTCAGCCCATTTTTGGGTTCCTCAGACCATTTTTGGGTTCCTCAGCCCATTTTTTGGCCCCTCAGACCATTTTTGGTTCTTCAGCCCATTTTTGGGTTCCTCAGCCCATTTTTTGGCCCCTCAGCCCATTTTTGGGTTCCTCAGCCCATTTTTTGGCCCCTCAGCCCATTTTTGGGTTCCTCAGCCCATTTTTGGGTTCCTCAGCCCATTTTTTGGCCCCTCAGCCCATTTTTGGGTTCCTCAGCCCATTTTTGGGTTCCTCAACCCATTTTTTGGCCCCTCAGACCATTTTTGGGTTCCTCAGCCCATTTTTGGGTTCCTCAGCCCATTTTGGGGTTCCTCAGCCCATTTTTGGGTTCCTCAGCTCATTTTTTGGCCCCTCAGCCCATTTTTGGGTTCCTCAGCCCATTTTTTGTCCCCTCAGCCCATTTTTGGGATCCTCAGCCCATTTTTTGGCCCCTCAGCCCATTTTTTGGCCCCTCAGCCCATTTTTGGGTTCCTCAGCCCATTTTTGGGTTCCTCAGCCCATTTTTGGGTTCCTCAGCCGGTCCCCTTCAGCCCATTTTTGGGTTCCTCAGCCCATTTTTTGGCCCCTCAGCCCATTTTTGGGTTCCTCAGACCATTTTTGGGGTTTCCTCAGCCCATTTTTTGGCCCCTCAGACCATTTTTGGGTTCCTCAGCCCATTTTTGGGTTCCTCAGCCCATTTTTTTGGCCCCTCAGACCATTTTTGGGTTCCTCAGCCCATTTTTGGGTTCCTCAGCCCATTTTTGGGTTCCTCAGTCCATTTTTTGGCCCCTCAGCCAATTTTTGGGTTCCTCAGCCCATTTTTGGTTCCTCAGCCCATTTTTGGGTTCCTCAGCCCATTTTTGGGTTCCTCAGCCCATTTTTTTGTCCCCTCAGACCATTTTTGGGTTCCTCAGCCCATTTTTTGGCCCCCTCAGCCCATTTTTTATGGCCCCTCAGCCCATTTTTGGGTTCCTCAGGCCATTTTTGGGTTCCTCAGCCCATTTTTTGGCCCCTCAGCCAATTTTTGGGTTCCTCAGCCCATTTTTGTGTTCCTCAGACCATTTTTGGGTTTCTCAGCCCATTTTTGGGTTCCTCAGCCCATTTTTTGGCCCCTCAGCCCATTTTTGGGTTCCTCAGCCCATTTTTTGGCCCCTCAGGCCTATTTTTTGGCCCCTCAGCCCCATTTTTGGGTTCCTCAGCCCATTTTTTGTCTCCTCAGCCCATTTTTGTGTTTCTCAGCCCATTTTTGCTTTCCTCATCCCATTTTTGGTTTCCTCAATCCATTTTTGCGTTCTTCAGTTCATTATTGGGTTCCTCAACCCATTTTTGGGTTTTTCAGTTCATTATTGGGTTCCTCAGCCCATTTTTGGGTTCTTCAATCGATTTTTGGTTTCCTAAGGTCATTTTTTTGGCTCCTCAATCCATTTTTGGGTTCTTCAGCCCATTTTTGCATTCCTGAACCCTATTTTGGGTTCCCCGATCAATTTTTGTTTCCTGAATCCATTTTTGGGTTCCTCAATCCTTTTTTGGCTTCCTGAGCCCATTTTTGGGTTCCACAATCCATTTTTGCGTTCTTCGGCCCATTTTGGGGTTCCTCAACCCATTTTTGGGTTCTTCAGTTCATTATTGCATTCCTCAGCCCATTTTTTGATTCCTCATTTTTTTGGTTCCTAAATCCATTTTGGGGGTTTTGATCCCATTTCTGGGTTCTTCAGCCCATCTTTCTCTCCACTCTGCTGCTCTTTCTATAGCCCGTTACTTGCTCCTTTTTTTCCTCCTATCGAACCGCATGGCTAGACTCTTCGGAACACTCAGTCGAACTTCTGCCCCGCAGAGAGCGCTTATCTCTCCCCTTAGGATCCCGCTGTGGAATCACTTGCAGAGCACATATCGACCCCTTTCTATCCCATATGCTGCCCCCTATTCAGCTCATATCACACTTTTTTTCACCCCCGTGAAACCCCCTACAGAGCTGCCATCCCAACCGATATGTCCCGCTTATGGAGCCCCCTCTAGAGCCCCTCTTTCACACTTTCTCTCTCCTATGGTGCCTTCTAGAGAGGTGCTATCACTCTTCCTCTGTCCCTCCTATGGAGTCCCTTCTACGGGCGTTATCGTGCCCTGTAGTTGGCATAAGGCGCCACATCTAGGGCCCCCATCTCTCTCTGTCTCCCCTTCGGACCTGTCTCTAGAGTCCCTATCACGCTCTCAATGTCCCTCCTATGGAGCCCCTTTAACAGCCCTTATCGCACCCTCTGTTGCGTTTCGGGTGTGACCTACGGAGAGCTCCCATAATGGCCAAAACGTGCCGCATATGGAGTTTGCTATGGAGCCCCTATCTCGCTCTTTTTCTTCCCCATGGAGTCTCCTAGAGAGGTGTTTTCACTGTCCCTGTGTCCCTCCTACGGAGTCCCTTCTACGACCATTACCGCGCCCTGCAGTGGGCTTATGGCGCCCCCTTCAGAGCCCCTATCTTGCTCTGTTTCACCAATGGAGATCTGTATAGAACCCGTTTGGGGCTCCCTATATCCCAACTATGGAGCCACTTATGGAGCCCCTATCATATCCTACGTCGCCCTCATGGAAGCCCCTGTAGATTTCCTATCATGGCTAATAAGTCCCACAAGTGGTGCCCTCTCTAGAGACCTTATCTCGCTTATTGTCTCCTGTAGGCAGCACTCTATAGAGCCCCCTTCACCTTCCCTACGGAACCCATTAAACAGCCCTTATCGCCTCCTGTATTGTGCCTACAGAGAACTCTATAGTGCCCCTAAGTTCCTGATATTTTGCCCCCTTGTAAGAGCACTTAGCACATCCTCTGTACCCCTATTACATCTTCCTACAAAGACCCTCTCATGCCCTGTCTTGCACCCATGGAAACGTCTATAGAGCTCCCCTCACGACCAATAAGTCCAACATACGGAGCCCCTTTCTTTTGCTCTTTGTCTCCCTTCTAGAGCTCTATAGAGAGCCCCTATCTCGCCCCCGAGGTCTACGCTATCGAACCCCGATAGAGCCCTTTCTAGCCCGAAAGGGGCACCCCCTAGAGACCCTATCACGCCCTGTCTCTCCCTATGGAACCCTCTACACTTGCCCCTATCGTGCTTGCTCTCTCCCACGGATCTCCCTCTAGATCTTCTATCACCGCCAAGAATTCCCTGCTATCGAGACCCTATCTCTATCTTTCTCTCCACTATGCAGCCCTCTATAGAGCCCGTTTCTTGCTCCCTATCTTCCTCCTATGGAGCCTCTTGTACAGCCTCTACGGCACACTCGGTCGCACTTCTGCTGCCTCCTGGAGAGTCCATATCGCTCCCCTTATGATCCCGCTATGGAGCCCTCCGAAGAGCACCTGTCAAACCCTCTGTACACCTTATGCCACCTATCGCGCCCTGTATCGCCCCCTATAAAGTTCCTATCCCTGCGATAAGTCGCGCATATGGGACCCTCTCTTGAGTCCCTATCTCGCTCTTTGTCTCTCCTATGGAGTCGTCTCTAGAGCCCCTATTACACTCTCAATGTCCCTCCTAACTGAGCCCCTTTTACAGCCAGTTCCAAAGTCACAGAAAAGCAGTTGGTCTGTTCCTGCCCTCTGACAGCAGCAGTCATTTAAATCTTCCTCCATCTCAGCTGTAAACAGCCACATCACTGTAAAACGTCTAGCTGTTGCTCAGAAAAGAAACCTGTCAGACGAGAAATGTTTCACCCTGCAAGATCATCCTCTGCCTTCGTCTGCGCAGCACAAGTAATCAAACGAACTGGTAATAGTCCAGTGAGGAGCGATTCATATTTTCATGTGCTTCCTAGCAGACTCGGGATGCACGGAAGTTTTACATCGAGAGATAAGTCTCTCTGTGTACTGTTAGATCTGAAATCGGTTCCTTGCCGATCGGTTCATCAGGCATCTGTTCATCACATACAGGTACGCCTTCCAGTCTGATTCTTGCCTCGGAGCCGTGCCTTCTCTGCTCTCTTCTGCTGTCTCTGCCACAGCTCTTCCGCATGACTGTAAAACGCGTGCGTCTGGCTGCTACATGAGAACCGATTTAGCCCGCAAGGTCGTTCAGCCGCGGAGGTTGAAACCTCCGGGGAGAGAGCCTGTGTGCCCTGTCTTAGCCGAGCAAGCTCCGCGCGCATTCCTGGGCATTCTCAGCAGACTCTGGTTCAACAGGTTCTTTACACTAAGAGGTAAAGCTGTCTGAGAACTGCTAGCGCTGAAACGTGTTGCTGTCAAAAGTTTTCTTCCTGCACCCGTTTCAAAGCCGCAGAAAAGCAGTCGGTCTGCTCCTTCCTTCCGAGAGCAGCAGTCCTTTGAATCTTCATCCATCTCTGAAGTTAGGAGCCACATCACTGCAGTGGGAATTCTCAGCCGGTGGTGAATCTGTTTCCGTAGAAAGCATTAAATCACTCAAAAAAAAGCTGCAGGTTCTTCAGCGCTTGCCTGTCTCCTCGGAAGACCAACACCCAGGGAATGCATTGTTAACCACCCTGCTTGTCCGCAAGGCTGACAATGTCTGGCACGGGGGAGAGAGGAACTGCAGGTTTTGTCAGAAGGATCTGCCAGTGAAGAGCGCTCACTTTGCTCTTTGAAATGAGGCGCTCCATAGAGGACGACAAGCATTCACAGGAGCTGCAGAAGGTCTCCTTGATGCTTGATCTAGAGAGCATTCGTACTGCCTTAGGGTAGCAAGAGAAGGAGAACAGAAATTGACAGGCACGGCAATGCCCTGAAACGCGGCAGAAGCCTGAGCACAGCCAGGTAAATGCATTAGTCCCCTAGATCCATGCCACGGTCTCTGCTGCTATCTATTGTCCGTTTATGCATACTACAGTCCCTCCGGGAAAGAACTGGTATTTGATTCTATAAAGCCGAGCAGATGTAAAAAAACGGAGACTAGTGATAGCGGCTCTGTAGCGGGCTCCATAAGCGCGATACAGGGCGCAATAGGAGCTGTATGAAGGGCTCGGTATTTGAAAAGTGCGACAAGGGGCTGTAGAGGGGGCACTTGCAGGCTGTAGAGGGGCCCACTTGTGAGAGAAGCTCCTGGAGTGGGGTTCCATGAGTGCAACAGTGGGGGGCGACAGGGGCTCTAGAGGGGGCTACGTACAGGGTACACAGGACACTATAACTGCTATACTTGGGACACCATAGCAGGAATTTACATGGTGCGATAGGAGATCTATAGGGGGCTCGGTAAGCTTGATAGGGGCTTTATAAGGTGCTCGTAAGTGGGAGGTGCAAATTAATCAAAAGGCAGCAGGGAGCTTGGTACACATTGCATGCATGCAGTGGCAGGTGTCTGACCTCAGATGAAGACAAGAGCACAGAATTTAGCAGCTGCTAAAATTGGCAGAGCAGATGCTGATAAGAAGCACAGAAAGTATCAGAAAAACAAAAAGGAGGATTTCACAGCGAGCACCAGGGATGATGTGTATGTATACATGCTGAAGCTTTCTGAAAGTCTTCTGGACAAACCAAAGCCTGAATACAAAAGAACTTGCAAAATTAATTAGAAAGAAAAAAACCCTCAATTACGTGTTTTCTACGCCTCATACAGCTACTTAAAAACAAAGTTTCACTTGTGGTAACTGTTCCACACAAAATTGTAATTTTTGACACTAGAATATTCTTCACTGGCAGATCCTTCTACAAAAACTTGCAGTTCCTCTCTCCCCGTCCCAGACATTGCCAGCCTTGCGGACAAGCAGGGTCATTAACAATGCATTCCCTGAGTGTTGGTCTTCCGAGGACACAGGCAAGCGCTGAAGAACCTGCAGCTTTTTTTGAGTGATTTAATGCCTTCTACGGAAACAGATTCACCAGCGGCTGAGAATTCCCACTGCAGTGATGTGGCTGCTAATGGCAGAAATGGATGAAGATTTAAATGACTGCTGCTCTCGGAGGGAAGGAGCAGACCGGCTGCTTTTCTGTGTCTGTGAAACGGGTGCAGGAAGAAAACTTTTGAGCAACGCGTTATAGAGCTAGCAGTTCTCAGACAGCTTTATCTGTTAGTGCAAAGAACCTGTGGAGCCGGAGTCTGCTGAGAATGCCCAGGAATGCGCGCGAAGCTTGTTCGACTAAGCAAGAGCACACAGGCTCTCTCTCCGGAGGTTTCAAACACTGCGGCCGAAGGAGCTTGCGGGGTAGCCGTTTTCCTCTATCAGACAGACCCCGGCGTTTTACAGTCATGCGGAAGAGTTGTGGCAGAGACGGCAGAAGAGAGCAGAGAAGGCACGGCTCGAGAGACAAGAAGCAGACTGGAAGGCGTACCTGTGTGTGATGAACAGATGCAAGCAGCCCCCTCTACAGACCCTTGTCTCACTTTTCAAATACCGAGCCCCTTATACAGCCCCTATTGCGCCCTGTATCGCGCTTATGGAGCCCGCTACAGAGCCCCTATCACTAGTCTCTGGTTTTTTACATCTGCTCGGCTTTATAGAATCAAATACCAGTTCTTTCCCGGAGGGACTGTAGTATGCATAAACGGACAATAGATGGCAGCAGAGACCGTGGCATGGATCTAGGGGACTAATGCCGGGTTTCAGGGCATTGCCGTGCCTGTCAATTTTGGTTCTCCTTCTCTTGCTCCTCTAAGGCAGTACGAATGCTCTCTAGATCAAGCATCAAGGAGACCTTCTGCAGCTCCTGTGAATGCTTGCCATCCTCTATGGAGCGCCTCATTTCAAAGAGCAAAGTGAGCGCACTTCACTGGCAGATCCTCCTACAAAGACCTGCAATTCCTCTCTCCCCCGTGCCAGACATTGTCAGCCTTGCGGACAAGCAGGGTCATTAACAATGCATTCCCTGGGTGTTAGTCTTCCGAGAAGACAGGCAAGCGCTGAAGAACCTGCTGCTTTTATGGAGTGATTTAATGCTTTCTACGGAAACAGATCCACCAGCGGCTGAGAATTCCCACTGCAGTGATGTGGCTCCTAACTGCAGAGATGGATGAAGATTCAAATGACTGCTGCTCTCGGAAGGAAGGAGCAGACCGACTGCTTTTCTGTGTCTGTGAAACGGGTGCAGGAAGAAAACTTTTGACAGCAACACGTTTCAACGCTAGCAGTTCTCAGACACCTCTTAGTGTAAAGAACCAGTTGAACCGGAGTCTGCTGAGAATGCCCAAGAATGCGCGCGGAGCTTGCTCGGCTAAGAAAGGGCACACAGGCTCTCTCCCCGGAGGTTTCAACCTCTGCGGCCGAACGACCTTGCGGCCTAAATCGGTTCTCATGTAGCAGCCAGACGCACGCGTTTTACAGTCATGCGGAAGAGCTGTGGCAGAGACGGCAAAAGAGAGCAGAGAAGGCACGGCTCCGAGGCAAGAATCAGACTGGAAGGCGTACCTGTATGTGATGAACAGATGCCTTGTGAACCGATCGGCAAGGAACCGATTTCAGATCTAACAGTACACAGAGAGATTATCTCTCGACGTAAAGCTTCCGTGCATTCCGAGTCTGCTGAGAAGCACATGAAAATATGAATCGCTCCTCACTGGACTGGGCACAATATCAGGAACTTAGGGGGCACTCGAGGGGCTCTATAGGCACAATACAGGAGGTGATAGGGGCTGTTTAATGGGTTCCGTAGGGAAGGTGAAGGGGGCTCTATAGAGTGCTGCCAACCGGAGACAATAAGCGAGATAAGGTCTCTAGAGAGGGCACCACTTGTGGGACTTATTAGCCATGATAGGAAATCTACAGGGGTTTCCATGAGGGCGACGTAGGATATGATAGGGGCTCCATAAGTGGCTCCATAGCTGAGATATAGGGAGCCCCAAACGAGTTCTATACAGATCTCCATTGGTGAAACAGAGCAAGATAGGGGCTCTGAAGGGGGCGCCATAAGCCCACTGCAGGGCGCGGTAATGGTCGTAGAAGGGACTCCGTAGGAGGGACACAGGGACAGTGAAAACACCTCTCTAGGAGACTCCATGGGGAAGAAAAAGAGCGAGATAGGGGCTCCATAGCAAACTCCATATGCGGCACTTTTTGGCCATTGTGGGAGCTCTCCGTAGGTCGCACCCGAAACGCAACAGAGGGTGCGATAAGGGCTGTTAAAGGGGCTCCATAGGAGGGACATTGAGAGCGTGATAGGGACTCTAGAGACAGGTCCGAAGGGGAGACAGAGAGAGATGGGGGCCCTAGATGTGGCGCCTTATGCCAACTACAGGGCACGATAACGCCCGTAGAAGGGACTCCATAGGAGGGACAGAGGAAGAGTGATAGCACCTCTCTAGAAGGCACCATAGGAGAGAGAAAGTGTGAAAGAGGGGCTCTAGAGGGGGCTCCATAAGCGGGACATATCGGCTGGGATGGCAGCTCTGTAGGGGGTTCCACGGGGGTGAAAAAGGGCATGATATGAGTTGAAAAGGGGACAGCGTATGGGTTAGAGAGGGGTCGATACGTGCTCTGCAAGTGATTCCACAGCGGGATCCTAAGGGGAGAGATAAGGGCTCTCTAGGGGGCACCAGAAGTTCGACTGAGTCTAGCCATGCGGTTCGATAGGAGGAAAAAAAGGAGCAAGAAATGGGCTACAGAGAGGGCTGCAGAGTGGAGAGAAAAAGGAGCTGAAGAACCAAAAATAGGATCAGAAACCCAAAAATGGATTGACGAACACAAAAAAGCTGAGGAATCCAAAAACGGGGTGAGACACCCAAAAATAGATTGAGGAACCCAAAAACAGGCTGAGGAACCCAAACATGGTTGAGGAACCCAAAAATGGGCTGAGGAACCGAAAAATGGATTGAAGAACCCAAAAATGGGCTGCGTACTCCAAAAATGGATTGAGGGACCAAGAAATGGATTCAGAAACCCCAAACTTGGCTTAGGAGTCCAAAAATGGGCTTTAGAAACCCCATATGGGTAGAGGTACCCAAAAAATGGATTGAAGAATCCAAAAGTGTGATGAGGAAACCAAAAATGGGCTGAGAAACCCAAAAAATGGATTGAGAAAAAAAAAAATTATTCAGGAACCCAAAAAAGGAATGAGTGACCCAGAAATGGATTCAGGAAACCAAAAATGGGCTGAGGAAGCCAAAAATGGATTCAGGAAACGAAAAATGGTCTGAAGAACCCAAAAATGGGCTCAGGAACCCAAAAAATGATTGAGGAACCCAAAAATGGGCTGAGGAACCCAAAAATGGATTGAAGAAACCAAAAACGGACTCAGGAACCTCAAAATGGATTGAAAAATACAAAAATGGGCTGAGTATCCAGAAAATGGATTGTGGGTCCAAAAAATGAATTGAGGAACCCAAAAATAGATTGAGGAACACAAAAATGGATTGACGAACCAAAAAATGGATTCAGGAAACAAAAAATGGATTCAGGAACGCAAAAATGTGCAGAGGAACCAAAAAAAAGGATTCAGGGAGAAAAAAAAATTGATTGAGGAAACCAAAAATGCGTTCAGGAAACCAAAAGTGGGTTGAAGAACACAAAAATGGATTTAGGAACCCAAAAATGGAGTGAGGAACCCAAAAAGCGAGTGAGGAAACCTAAAATGGATTGAGGAACCCAAAAATTGGCTGAGAAAACAAAAATGTCCTGAGGAACACAAAAAAGGGCTCAGGAACCAAAAAACAGTGTGAAGAACCCAAAAATGGATTGAGGAACCCAAAAATGGATTGAGGAAAAGAAAAATTGGTTGAGGAACCCAAAAACGGGTTCAGGAAACCAAAAATGGGCAGAAGAACCAAAAAATGGATTGAGGAGCCCAAAAATGAGTTGAGGAGCGCAAAACTGGATTGAGGAAACAAAAAATGGTTTGACGAAGCATAAAATAGGCCCAGGAACACAAAAATGGATTGAGGAACCGAAAAATGGATTGAGGAACCCAAAAATGGATTGAGGAAAAAAAAATTGGTTGAGAAACCCAAAAACGGGTTCAGGAAACCAAAAATGGGCAGAAGAACAAAAAAATGGATTGAGGAGCCCAAAAATGAGTTGAGGATCCCAAAACTGGATTGAGGAAACAAAAAATGGTTTGAAGAAGCATAAAATAGGCCCAGGAACACAAAAATGGATTGAGGAACCCAAAAATGGATCGAGGAACCCAAAAATGGGCTGAGGAACCAAAAATGGGCTGAAGAACCCCAAAATCGGCTGAGGAACCAAAAAATGGATTGGGGAAACCAAAAATAGGCTCAGGAACCCGAAAATGGGCTGAGGAACCTATAAATGGGCTGAAGAACCCAAATATGGATTGAGAAACCCAAAAATAGGCTCAGGAACCCGAAAATGGGCTCAGGAACACAAAAATGTATTGAGGAACCCTAAAATGGATTCCAGAATCCAAGAATGGGCTGAAGAACCTAAAAATGGATTGAGGAGCCCCAAAATGAGCTGAGGAACCCATAAATGGATTTAGGAACCCCAAAATGGGCTCAGAAATCCAAAAATGGCCTGAAGAACCCAAAAATGCATTGAGGAAACCAAAACTGGGCTCAGGAATCCAAACATGGATTGAAGAACCCAAAAATGCGCTGAAGAATCTAAAAATGGATTGAGGTACCCAAAAATGGTCTGAGGAAACAAAAAATGGGTTGAGGAACTCAAAAATGACCTGAAGAAGACAAAAATGAATTGGCGAACCCAAAAATGGATTGAGGAAAACAAAAATTGGCTCTGGAAACCAAAACTGTATTGAGAAACACCCAAAATGGATTGAGGAACCCAAAAATGGTTTCAGGAACCCAAAAATGGGCTGAAGAACCCAAAAATGGATTGAGGAAAACAAAAATTGGCTCTGGAAACCAAAACTGTATTGAGGAACACCCAAAATGGATTGAGGAACCCAAAAATGGTTTCAGGAACCCAAAAATGGGCTGAAGAACCCAAAAATGGATTGAGGAAACCAATCCTCCATCCATATTTCGTTTCTTCAAACCATATTTGGTTCCCTCAATCCATTTTTTGTCCGTCAATCCATTTTTGGGTCCCTCAGCCCATTCTTCGGTTCCTCAATCCATTGTTGGCTTCCTGAGCCCATTTTTGGGTTCCAAAATCCATTTTTGCGTTCTTCAGCCCATTTTGGGGTTCCTTCAAACCCATTTTTGGGTTCTTCAGTTCATTATTGGGTTCCTCAGCCCATTTTTGGGTTCCTCAATCCATTTCTGGGTTCCTCAATCAGTTTTTGGGTTCCTCAGCCGATTTTTGGGTTCCTCAATCAATTTTTGGGTTCCTCGGCGCATTTTTGGTTTCCTCAATCCATTTTTGGGTTGTTCAGTCTACTTTTGGGTTCCTCAGTGCATTTTGGGGTTCTTCAATCCATTTTTGGGTTCTTCAGACCATTTTTGGCTTCCTGAGACCGTTTTTGGGTTCCTCAATCCATTTTTGGTTTCCTGAATCCATTTTTGGGTTGTTCAGTTCACTTTTGGGTTCCTCAGCGCATTTTGGGTTTCTTCAGCCCATTTTTGCGTTCCTCAGCCCATTTTTGGGTTCCTCAAACCATGTTTGGGTTCCTCAGCCCATTTTTGGGTTCCTCAGCCCATTTTTGGGTTCCTCAGCCCATTTTTTGGCCCCTCAGCCCATTTTTGGTTCCTCAGCCCATTTTTGGGTTCCTCAGCCCATTTTTGGTTCCTCAGCCCATTTTTTGGCCCCTCAGCCCATTTTTGGGTTCCTCAGCCAATTTTTGGGTTCCTCAGCCCATTTTTTGGCCCCTCAGCCCATTTTTGGTTCCTCAGCCCATTTTTGGGTTCCTCAGCCCATGTTTTGAGCCCCTCAGCCAATTTTTGTCCCCTCAGCCCATTTTTGGGTTCCTCAGCCCATTTTTGGGTTCCTCAGCCCATTTTTTGGTTCCTCAGCCCATTTTTGGGTTCCTCAGCCCAGTTTTTGGTTCCTCAGCCCATTTTTGGGTTCCTCAGCCCATTTTTGGGTTCCTCAGCCCATTTTTTGGCCCCTCAGCCCATTTTTGGGTTCCTCAGCCCATTTTTGGGTTCCTCAGCCCATTTTTTGGCCCCTCAGATCATTTTTGGGTTCCTCAGCCCATTTTTGGGTTCCTCAGCCCATTTTTTGGCCCCTCAGCCCAGTTTTGGGTTCCTCAGCCCATTTTTTGGCTCCTCAGCCCATTTTTTGGTTCCTCAGCCCATTTTTTGGCCCCTCAGCCCATTTTTGGGTTCCTCAGCCCATTTTTGGGTTCCTCAGCCCATTTTTTGGCCCCTCAGCCCATTTTTGTGTTCCTCTCCCCTTTTTCGGGTTCCTCAGCCCATTTTTTGGCCCCTCAGCCCATTTTTGGGTTCCTCAGCCCATTTTTGGGTTCCACAGCCCATTTTTTGGCCCCTCAGCCCATTTTTGGGTTCCTCAGCCCATTTTTTGGCCCCTCAGCTCATTTTTGGGTTCCTCAGCCCATTTTTGGGTTCCTCAGCCCATTTTTTGGCCCCTAAGCCAATTTTTGGGTTCCTCAGCCCATTTTTGGGTTCCTCAGCCCATTTTTTGGCCCCTCAGCCCATTTTTGGGTTCCTCAGCCCATTTTTGGGTTCCTCAGCCCATTTTTTGTCCCCTCAGCCCATTTTTGGGTTCCTCAGCCCATTTTATGGCTTCTCAGCCCATTTTTGGGTTCCTCAGCCCATTTTTGGGTTCCTCAGCCCATTTTTTGGCCCCTCAGCCCATTTTTGGGTTCCTCAGCGCATTTTTGGGTTCCTCAGCCCATTTTTGGGTTCCTCAGCCCATTTTTGGGTTCCTCAGCCCATTTTTTGTCCCCTCAGACCATTTTTGGGTTCCTCAGCCCATTTTTTGGCCCCTCAGCCCATTTTTTGGCCCCTCAGCCCATTTTTGGGTTACTCAGACCATTTTTGGGTTCCTCAGCCCATTTTTTGGCCCCTCAGCCCATTTTTGGGTTCCTCAGCCCATTTTTGGATTCCTCAGCCCATTTTTGGGTTCCTCAGCCCATTTTTGGGTTCCTCAGCCCATTTTTTGGCCCCTCAGCCCATTTTTGGGTTCCTCAGCTCATTTTTTGGCCCCTCAGACCATTTTTGGGTTCCTCAGCCCATTTTTGGGTTCCTCAGCTCATTTTTTGGTTCCTCAGCCCATTTTTGGGTTCCTCAGACCATTTTTGGGTTCCTCAGACCATTTTTTGGCCCCTCAGCCCATTTTTGGGTTCCTCAGCCCATTTTTGGGTTCCTCAGTCCATTTTTTGGCCCCTCAGCCCATTTTTGGGTTCCTCAGCCCATTTTTTGGCCCCTCAGCCCATTTTTGGGTTCCTCAGCCCATTTTTGGGTTCCTCAGCCCATTTTTTGGCCCCTCAGCCCATTTTTGGGTTCCTCAGCCCATTTTTGGGTTCCTCAGCCCATTTTTTGGCCCCTCAGCTCATTTTTGGGTTCCTCAGCCCATTTTTGGGTTCCTCAGCCCATTTTTTGGCCCCTCAGCCAATTTTTGGGTTCCTCAGCCCATTTTTGGGTTCCTCAGCCCATTTTTTGGCCCCCTCAGCCCATTTTTTGGCCCCTCAGCCCATTTTTGGGTTCCTCAGCCCATTCTTGGGTTCCTCAGCCCAGTTTTTGGCCCCTCAGCCCATTTTTAAGTTCCTCAGCCCATTTTTGGGTTCCTCAGCCCATTTTTTGGCCCCTCAGCCAATTTTTGGGTTCCTCAGCCCATTTTTGTGTTCCTCAGACCATTTTTGGGTTCCTCAGCCCATTTTTGGGTTCCTCAGCCCATTTTTTGTTTCCTCAGCCCATTTTTTGGCCCCTCAGCCTATTTTTTGACCCCTCAGACCATTTTTGGGTTCCTCAGCCCATTTTTGGGTTCCTCAGCCCATTTTTTGGCCCTCAGCCCATTTTTGGGGTTCCTCAGCCCATTTTTGGGTTCCTCAGCCCATTTTTGGGTTCCTCAGCTCATTTTTTAGCCCCTCAGCCCATTTTTGGTTTCCTCAGCCCAATTTTTTGTCCCCTCAGCCCATTTTTGGGATCCTCAGCCCATTTTTTGGCCCCTCAGCCCATTTTTTGGCCCCTCAGCCCATTTTTGGGTTCCTCAGCCCATTTTTGGGTTCCTCAGCCCATTTTTGTGTTCCTCAGCCCATTTTTTGTCCCCTCAGCCCATTTTTTGGGTTCCTCAGCCCATTTTTGGGTGCCTCAGCCCATTTTTTGGCCCCTCAGCCCATTTTTGGGTTCCTCAGCCCATTTTTGGGTTCCTCAGCCCAGTTTTTGGCCCCTCAGCCCATTTTTAAGTTCCTCAGCCCATTTTTGGGTTCCTCAGCCCATTTTTTGGCCCCTCAGCCAATTTTTGGGTTCCTCAGCCCATTTTTGTGTTCCTCAGACCATTTTTGGTTCCTCAGCCCATTTTTGGGTTCCTCAGCCCATTTTTTGTTTCCTCAGCCCATTTTTTGGCCCCTCAGCCTATTTTTTGGCCCCTCAGCCCATTTTTGGGTTCCTCAGCCCATTTTTTGGCCCCTCAGCCCATTTTTGGGTTCCTCAGCCCATTTTGGGTTCCTCAGCCCATTTTTGGGTTCCTCAGCTCATTTTTTAGCCCCTCAGCCCATTTTTGGTTTCCTCAGCCCATTTTTTGTCCCCTCAGCCCATTTTTGGGATCCTCAGCCCATTTTTTGGCCCCTCAGCCCCATTTTTTGGCCCCTCAGCCCATTTTTGGGTTCCTCAGCCCATTTTTGGGTTCCTCAGCCCATTTTGGCCCCCTCAGCCCATTTTTGGGTTCCTCAGCCCATTTTTGGGTTCCTCAGCCCATTTTTTGGCCCCTCAGCCCATTTTTGGGTTCCTCAGTTCATTTTTGGGTTCCTCAGCCCATTTTTTGGCCCCTCAGCCCATTTTTGGGTTCCTCAGCCCATTTTTGGGTTCCTCAGACCATTTTTGTTTCCTCAGCCCATTTTTAGGTTCCTCAGCCCATGTTTTGAGCCCCTCAGATCATTTTTGGGTTCCTCAGCCCTTTTTTGGGTTCCTCAGCCCATTTTTGGGTTCCTCAGCCCATTTTTGGGTTCCTCAGACCATTTTTTGGCCCCTCAGCTCATTTTAGGTTTCCTCAGCCCATTTTTGGGTTCCTCAGCCCATTTTTTGGCCCTTCAGCCAATTTTTGGGTTCCTCAGCCCATTTTTGGGTTCCTCAGCCCATTTTTTGGCCCCTCAGCCCATTTTTGGGTTCCTCAGCCCATTTTGGGGTTCCTCAGCCCTTTTTTGGGTTCCTCAGCCCATTTTTTGTCCCCTCAGCCCATTTTTGTGTTCTTCAGCCCATTTTTTGGCCCCTCAGCCCACTTTTAGGTTCCTCAGTTCATTTTTGGGTTCCTCAGCCCATTTTTTGGCCCCTCAGCCCATTTTTGGATTCCTCAGCCCATTTTTGGGTTCCTCAGCCCATTTTATGGCCCCTCAGCCCATTTTTGGGTTCCTCAGCCCATTTTTGGGTTCCTCAGACCATTTTTGGCTCCTCAGCCCATTTTTGGGTTCCTCAGCCCATTTTTTGGCCCCTCAGCCCATTTTTGGGTTCTTCAGCCCATTTTTGGGTTCCTCAGCCCATTTTTTGGCCCCTCCGCCATTTTTGGTTTCCTCAGCCCATTTTTTGGCCCCCTCAGCCCATTTTTGGGTTCCTCAGCCCATTTTTGGGTTCCTCAGCCCATTTTTTGGCCCCTCAGCCCATTTTTGGGTTCCTCAGCCCATTTTTGGGTTCCTCAGCCCATTTTTGGGTTCCTCAGCTCATTTTTTGGACCCTCAGCCCATTTTTAAGTTCCTCAGCGCATTTTTGGGTTCCTCAGCCCATTTTTTGGCCCCTCAGCCAATTTTTGGTTTCCTCAGCCCATTTTTGTGTTCCTCAGACCATTTTTGGGTTCCTCAGCCCATTTTTGGGTTCCTCAGCCCATTTTTTGGTTCCTCAGCCCATTTTTTGTCCCCTCAGCCCATTTTTGGTTCCTCAGCCCATTTTTTGGCCCCTCAGCCTATTTTTTGGCCCCTCAGCCCATTTTTGGGTTCCTCAGCCCATTTTTGGGTTCCTCAGCCCATTTTTTGGCCCCTCAGCCCATTTTTGGGTTCCTCAGCCCATTTTTGGGTTCCTCAGCCCATTTTTGGGTTCCTCAGCTCATTTTTTGGCCCCTCAGCCCATTTTTGGTTTCCTCAGCCCATTTTTTTGTCCCCTCTGCCCATTTTTGGGATCCTCAGCCCATTTTTTGGCCCCTCAGCCCATTTTTTGGCCCCTCAGCCCATTTTTGGGTTCCTCAGCCCATTTTTGGGTTCCTCAGCCCATTTTTGGGTTCCTCAGCCCATTTTTTGGCCCCTCAGCCCATTTTTGGGTTCCTCAGCCCATTTTTGGGTTCCTCAGCCCATTTTTTGGCCCCTCAGCCCATTTTTGGGTTCCCTCAGTCCCATTTTCTGGGTTCCTCAGCCCATTTTTGGGTTCCTCAGCCCATTTTTTGTCCCCTCAGCCCATTTTTGGGTTCCTCAGC
>JAUMJL010002797.1:0-12568 GCA_033558185.1 Dromococcyx pavoninus
CTGAGGGGCCAAAAAATGGGCTGAGGAACCCAAAAATGGGCTGAGGAACCCAAAAATGGGCTGAGGGCCAAAAAATGGGCTGAGGAACCCAAAAATGGGCTGAGGAACCCAAAAATATGCTGAGGGGCCAAAAAATGGGCTGAGGAACCCAAAAATGGGCTGAGGAACCCAAAAATGGGCTCAGGGGCCAAAAAATGGCCTGAGGAACACAAAAATGGGCTTAGGAACCCAAAAATGGGCTGAGGGGCCAAAAAATGGCTGAGGAACCCAAAAATGGGCTGAAGAACCCAAAAAAGGGCTGAGGAACCCAAAAATGGTCTGAGGGGACAAAAAATGGGCTGAAGAACCCAAAAATGGGCTGAGGAAGCCAAAAAATGGGCTGAGGGGCCAAAAAATGGGCTGAGGAACCCAAAAATGAGCTGAGGAACCCAAAAATGGGCTGAGGAAACCAAAAATGGGCTGAAGAACCCAAAAATGGGCTAAGGAAGCCAAAAATGGGCTGAGGGGCCAAAAATTGGGCTGAGGAACCCAAAAATGGGCTGAGGAACCCAAAACTGGGCTGAGGGGCCAAAAAATGGGCTGAGGAACCCAAAAATGGGCTGAGGGGCCAAAAAATGGGCTGAGGAACCCAAAAATGGGCTGAGGAACCAAAAAATGGGCTGAGGAGCCAAAAAATGGGCTGAGGAACCCAAAAATGATCTGAGGGGCCAAAAAATGGGCTGAGGAACCCAAAAATGGGCTGAGGAACCCAAAAATGGGCTGAGGGGCCAAAAAAATGGGCTGAGGAACCCAAAAATGGGCTGAGGAACCAAAAAATGGGCTGAGGAGCCAAAAAATGGGCTGAGGAACCCAAAAATGGGCTGATGAACCAAAAAATGGGCTGAGGAACCCAAAAATGGGCTGAGGAACCCAAAAATGGCTGAGGGGACAAAAATGGGCTGAGGGACTCAAAAATGGGCTGAGGAACCCAAAAATGGGCTGAGGAACCAAAAATGGGCTGAGGGGCCAAAAAATGGGCTGAGGAACCCAAAAATGGGCTGAGGAACCCAAAAATGGGCTGAGGGGCCAAAAAATGGCTGAGGAACCAAAAATGGGCTGAGGGGCCAAAAAATGGGCTGAGGGGCCAAAAAATGGGCTGAGGAACCCAGAAATGGGCTGAGGAACCCAAAAATGGGCTGAGGGGCCAAAAAATGGGCTGAGGAACCCAAAAATGGGCTGAGGGGCCAAAAAATGGGCTGAGGAACCCAAGAATGGGCTGAGGAACCCAAAAATGGGATGAGGAACCCAAACATGGTTTGAGGAACCCAAAAATGGTCTGAGGAACGCAAAAATGGGCTGAAGAAACCAAAAATGCGCTGAGGAACCCAAAAGTGAACTGAACAACCCAAAAATGGATTCAGGAAACCAAAAATGGATTGAGGAACCCAAAAATGGTCTCAGGAAGCCAAAAATGGTCTGAAGAACCCAAAAATGGATTGTGAACCCCAAAATGCACTTGAGGAACCCAAAAGTAGACTGAACAACCCAAAAATGGATTGAGGAACCCAAAAATGGGCTGAGGAACCCAATAATGAACTGAAGAACCCAAAAATGGGTTTGAAGGAACCCCAAAATGGGCTGAAGAACGCAAAAATGGATTTTGGAACCCAAAAATGGGCTCAGGAAGCCAACAATGGATTGAGGAACCGAAGAATGGGCTGAGGGACCCAAAAATGGATTGACGGACAAAAAATGGATTGAGGAAACCAAATATGGTTTGAAGAAACGAAATATGGATGGAGGATTGGTTTCCTCAATCCATTTTTGGGTTCTTCAGCCCATTTTTGGGTTCCTGAAACCATTTTTGGGTTCCTCAATCCATTTTGGGTGTTCCTCAATACAGTTTTGGTTTCCAGAGCCAATTTTTGTTTTCCTCAATCCATTTTTGGGTTCGCCAATTCATTTTTGTGTTCTTCAGGTCATTTTTGAGTTCCTCAACCCATTTTTTGTTTCCTCAGACCATTTTTGGGTACCTCAATCCATTTTTAGATTCTTCAGCGCATTTTTGGGTTCTTCAATCCATGTTTGGATTCCTGAGCCCAGTTTTGGTTTCCTCAATGCATTTTTGGGTTCTTCAGGCCATTTTTGGATTTCTGAGCCCATTTTGGGGTTCCTAAATCCATTTATGGGTTCCTCAGCTCATTTTGGGGCTCCTCAATCCATTTTTAGGTTCTTCAGCCCATTCTTGGATTCTGGAATCCATTTTAGGGTTCCTCAATACATTTTTGTGTTCCTGAGCCCATTTTCGGGTTCCTGAGCCTATTTTTGGGTTTCTCAATCCATATTTGGGTTCTTCAGCCCATTTATAGGTTCCTCAGCCCATTTTCGGGTTCCTGAGCCTATTTTTGGTTTCCCCAATCCATTTTTTGGTTCCTCATCCGATTTTGGGGTTCTTCAGCCCATTTTTGGTTCCTCAGCCCATTTTTGGGTTCCTCGATCCATTTTTGGGTTCCTCAATCCATTTTTGTGTTCCTGGGCCTATTTTATGCTTCTTCAAACCATTTTTTGTTTCCTCAATCCAGTTTTGGGATCCTCAACTCATTTTTGGGCTCCTCAATCCATTTTTTTGTTCTTCTGCCCATTTTTGGTTTCCTGAACCCGTTTTTGGGTTTCTCAACCAATTTTTTTTTTCCTCAATCCATTTTTGGGTTCCTCAATCCATTTTTCGGTTCCTCAATCCATTTTTGTGTTCCTGGGCCTATTTTATGCTTCGTCAAACCATTTTTTGTTTCCTCAATCCAGTTTTGCGCTCCTCAACTCATTTTTGGGCTCCTCAATCCATTTTTTGGTTCTTCTGCCCATTTTTGGTTTCCTGAACCCGTTTTTGGGTTCCTCAACCAATTTTTCTTTTCCTCAATCCATTTTTGGGTTCCTCAATCCATTTTTGGGTTCTTCACACTGTTTTTTGGTTCCTGAGCCCTTTTTTGTGTTCCTCAGGACATTTTTGTTTTCTCAGCCAATTTTTGGGTTCCTCAATCCATTTTAGGTTTCCTCACTCGCTTTTTGGGTTCCTCACTCCATTTTTGGGTTCCTAAATCCATTTTTGTGTTCTTCAACCCACTTTTGGTTTCCTGAACGCATTTTTGGTTTCCTCAATCAAATTTTTTTTCTCCCTGAATCCTTTTTTTGGGTTCCTCTGCACATTTTTGCGTTCCTGAATCCATTTTTTGTTTCCTGAATCCATTTTTTGGTCCGTCAATCCATTTTTGTGTTCCTCAATCTATTTTTGGGTTCCTCAATTCATTTTTTGGACCCACAATCCATTTTCTGGATACTCAGCCCATTTTTGTATTTTTCAATCCATTTTGAGGTTCCTGAGCCCGTTTTTGGTTTCTTCAATCCATTTTTGGGTTCCTCAGCCCATTTTTGGGTTCCTCAATCATTTTTTGGGTTCCTGAGCCCATTTTTGGGTTCTTCAGACCATTTTTCGTTTCCTGAATCCATTTTTGGCTTCCTCAGCCCATTTTTGGTTTCCTGAATCCATTTCTGGGTCACTCATTCCTTTTTTGGGTTCCTGAATAATTTTTTTTTTTCTCAATCCATTTTTTGGGTTTCTCAGCCCATTTTTGGTTTCCTCATCACACTTTTGGATTCTTCAATCCATTTTTTGGGTACCTCTACCCATATGGGGTTTCTAAAGCCCATTTTTGGACTCCTAAGCCAAGTTTGGGGTTTCTGAATCCATTTCTTGGTCCCTCAATCCATTTTTGGAGTACGCAGCCCATTTTTGGGTTCTTCAATCCATTTTTCGGTTCCTCAGCCCATTTTTGGGTTCCTCAACCATGTTTGGGTTCCTCAGCCTGTTTTTGGGTTCCTCAATCTATTTTTGGGTGTCTCACCCCGTTTTTGGATTCCTCAGCTTTTTTGTGTTCGTCAATCCATTTTTGGGTTTCTGATCCTATTTTTGGTTCTTCAGCTCCTTTTTCTCTCCACTCTGCAGCCCTCTCTGTAGCCCATTTCTTGCTCCTTTTTTTCCTCCTATCGAACCGCATGGCTAGACTCAGTCGAACTTCTGGTGCCCCCTAGAGAGCCCTTATCTCTCCCCTTAGGATCCCGCTGTGGAGTCACTTGCAGAGCACGTATCGACCCCTCTCTAACCCATACGCTGTCCCCTTTTCAACTCATATCATGCCCTTTTTCACCCCCGTGGAACCCCCTACAGAGCTGCCATCCCAGCCGATATGTCCCGCTTATGGAGCCCCCTCTAGAGCCCCTCTTTCACACTTTCTCTCTCCTATGGTGCCTTCTAGAGAGGTGCTATCACTCTTCCTCTGTCCCTCCTATGGAGTCCCTTCTACGGGCGTTATCGTGCCCTGTAGTTGGCATAAGGCGCCACATCTAGGGCCCCCATCTCTCTCTGTCTCCCCTTCGGACCTGTCTCTAGAGTCCCTATCACGCTCTCAATGTCCCTCCTATGGAGCCCCTTTAACAGCCCTTATCGCACCCTCTGTTGCGTTTCGGGTGCGACCTACGGAGAGCTCCCATAATGGCCAAAAAGTGCCGCATATGGAGTTTGCTATGGAGCCCCTATCTCGCTCTTTTTCTTCCCCATGGAGTCTCCTAGAGAGGTGTTTTCACTGTCCCTGTGTCCCTCCTACGGAGTCCCTTCTACGACCATTACCGCGCCCTGCAGTGGGCTTATGGCGCCCCCTTCAGAGCCCCTATCTTGCTCTGTTTCACCAATGGAGATCTGTATAGAACTCGTTTGGGGCTCCCTATATCCCAGCTATGGAGCCACTTATGGAGCCCCTATCATATCCTACGTTGCCCTCATGGAAGCCCCTGTAGATTTCCTATCATGGCTAGTAAGTCCCACAAGTGGTGCCCTCTCTAGAGACCTTGTCTCGCTTATTGTCTCCGGTTGGCAGCACTCTATAGAGCCCCCTTCACCTTCCCTACGGAACCCATTAAACAGCCCCTATCACCTCCTGTATTGTGCCTATAGAGCCCCTCGAGTGCCCCCTAAGTTCCTGATATTGTGCCCAGTCCAGTGAGGAGCGATTCATATTTTCATGTGCTTCTCCGCAGACTCGGAATGCACGGAAGCTTTACGTCGAGAGATAATCTCTCTGTGTACTGTTAGATCTGAAATCGGTTCCTTGCCGATCGGTTCACAAGGCATCTGTTCATCACATACAGGTACGCCTTCCAGTCTGATTCTTGCCTCGGAGCCGTGCCTTCTCTGCTCTCTTTTGCCGTCTCTGCCACAGCTCTTCCGCATGACTGTAAAACGCGTGCGTCTGGCTGCTACATGAGAACCGATTTAGGCCGCAAGGTCGTTCGGCCGCAGAGGTTGAAACCTCCGGGGAGAGAGCCTGTGTGCCCTTTCTTAGCCGAGCAAGCTCCGCGCGCATTCTTGGGCATTCTCAGCAGACTCCGGTTCAACTGGTTCTTTACACTAAGAGGTGTCTGAGAACTGCTAGCGTTGAAACGTGTTGCTGTCAAAAGTTTTCTTCCTGCACCCGTTTCACAGACACAGAAAAGCAGTCGGTCTGCTCCTTCCTTCCGAGAGCAGCAGTCCTTTGAATCTTCATCCATCTCTGCAGTTAGGAGCCACATCACTGCAGTGGGAATTCTCAGCCGCTGGTGGATCTGTTTCCGTAGAAAGCATTAAATCACTCCATAAAAGCAGCAGGTTCTTCAGCGCTTGCCTGTCTTCTCGGAAGACTAACACCCAGGGAATGCATTGTTAATGACCCTGCTTGTCCGCAAGGCTGACAATGTCTGGCACGGGGGAGAGAGGAATTGCAGGTCTTTGTAGGAGGATCTGCCAGTGAAGTGCGCTCACTTTGCTCTTTGAAATGAGGCGTTCCATAGAGGATGGCAAGCATTCACAGGAGCTGCAGAAGGTCTCCTTGATGCTTGATCTAGAGAGCATTCGTACTGCCTTAGAGGAGCAAGAGAAGGAGAACCAAAATTGACAGGCACGGCAATGCCCTGAAACCCGGCATTAGTCCCCTAGATCCATGCCACGGTCTCTGCTGCCATCTATTGTCCGTTTATGCATACTACAGTCCCTCCGGGAAAGAACTGGTATTTGATTCTATAAAGCCGAGCAGATGTAAAAAACCAGAGACTAGTGATAGGGGCTCTGTAGCGGGCTCCATAAGCGCGATACAGGGCGCAATAGGGGCTGTATAAGGGGCTCGGTATTTGAAAAGTGAGACAAGGGTCTGTAGAGGGGGCTGCTTGCATCTGTTCATCACACACAGGTACGCCTTCCAGTCTGCTTCTTGTCTCTCGAGCCGTGCCTTCTCTGCTCTCTTCTGCCGTCTCTGCCACAACTCTTCCGCATGACTGTAAAACGCCGGGGTCTGTCTGATAGAGGAAAACGGCTACCCCGCAAGCTCCTTCGGCCGCAGTGTTTGAAACCTCCGGAGAGAGAGCCTGTGTGCTCTTGCTTAGTCGAACAAGCTTCGCGCGCATTCCTGGGCATTCTCAGCAGACTCCGGCTCCACAGGTTCTTTGCACTAACAGATAAAGCTGTCTGAGAACTGCTAGCTCTATAACGCGTTGCTCAAAAGTTTTCTTCCTGCACCCGTTTCACAGACACAGAAAAGCAGCCGGTCTGCTCCTTCCCTCCGAGAGCAGCAGTCATTTAAATCTTCATCCATTTCTGCCATTAGCAGCCACATCACTGCAGTGGGAATTCTCAGCCGCTGGTGAATCTGTTTCCGTAGAAGGCATTAAATCACTCAAAAAAAGCTGCAGGTTCTTCAGCGCTTGCCTGTGTCCTCGGAAGACCAACACCCAGGGAATGCATTGTTAATGACCCTGCTTGTCCGCAAGGCTGGCAATGTCTGGGACGGGGAGAGAGGAACTGCAAGTTTTTGTAGAAGGATCTGCCAGTGAAGAATATTCTAGTGTCAAAAATTACAATTTTGTGTGGAACAGTTACCACAAGTGAAACTTTGTTTTTAAGTAGCTGTATGAGGCGTAGAAAACACGTAATTGAGGGTTTTTTTCTTTCTAATTAATTTTGCAAGTTCTTTTGTATTCAGGCTTTGGTTTGTCCAGAAGACTTTCAGAAAGCTTCAGCATGTATACATACACATCATCCCTGGTGCTCGCTGTGAAATCCTCCTTTTTGTTTTTCTGATACTTTCTGTGCTTCTTATCAGCATCTTGCTCTGCCAATTTTAGCAGCTGCTAAATTCTGTGCTCTTGTCTTCATCTGAGGTCAGACACCTGCCACTGCATGCATGCAATGTGTACCAAGCTCCCTGCTGCCTTTTGATTAATTTTCACCTCCCACTTACGAGCACCTTATAAAGCCCCTATCAAGCTTACCGAGCCCCCTATAGATCTCCTATCGCACCATGTAAATTCCTGCTATGGTGTCCCAAGTATAGCAGTTATAGTGTCCTGTGTACCCTGTACGTAGCCCCCTCTAGAGCCCCTGTCGCCCCCCACTGTTGCACTCATGGAACCCCACTCCAGGAGCTTCTCTCACAAGTGGGCCCCTCTACAGCCTGCAAGTGCCCCCTCTACAGCCCCTTGTCGCACTTTTCAAATACCGAGCCCTTTATACAGCTCCTATTGCGCCCTGTATCGCGCTTATGGAGCCCGCTACAGAGCCGCTATCACTAGTCTCCGTTTTTTTACATCTGCTCGGCTTTATAGAATCAAATACCAGTTCTTTCCCGGAGGGACTGTAGTATGCATAAACGGACAATAGATAGCAGCAGAGACCGTGGCATGGATCTAGGGGACTAATGCATTTACCTGGCTGTGCTCAGGCTTCTGCCGCGTTTCAGGGCATTGCCGTGCCTGTCAATTTCTGTTCTCCTTCTCTTGCTACCCTAAGGCAGTACGAATGCTCTCTAGATCAAGCATCAAGGAGACCTTCTGCAGCTCCTGTGAATGCTTGTCGTCCTCTATGGAGCGCCTCATTTCAAAGAGCAAAGTGAGCGCTCTTCACTGGCAGATCCTTCTGACAAAACCTGCAGTTCCTCTCTCCCCCGTGCCAGACATTGTCAGCCTTGCGGACAAGCAGGGTCATTAACAATGCATTCCCTGGGTGTTGGTCTTCCGAGGAGACAGGCAAGCGCTGAAGAACCTGCAGCTTTTTTTTGAGTGATTTAATGCTTTCTACGGAAACAGATTCACCACCGGCTGAGAATTCCCACTGCAGTGATGTGGCTCCTAACTTCAGAGATGGATGAAGATTCAAAGGACTGCTGCTCTCGGAAGGAAGGAGCAGACCGACTGCTTTTCTGCGGCTTTGAAACGGGTGCAGGAAGAAAACTTTTGACAGCAACACGTTTCAGCGCTAGCAGTTCTCAGACAGCTTTACCTCTTAGTGTAAAGAACCTGTTGAACCAGAGTCTGCTGAGAATGCCCAGGAATGCGCGCGGAGCTTGCTCGGCTAAGACAGGGCACACAGGCTCTCTCCCCGGAGGTTTCAACCTCCGCGGCTGAACGACCTTGCGGGCTAAATCGGTTCTCATGTAGCAGCCAGACGCACGCGTTTTACGGTCATGCGGAAGAGCTGTGGCAGAGACAGCAGAAGAGAGCAGAGAAGGCACGGCTCCGAGGCAAGAATCAGACTGGAAGGCGTACCTGTATGTGATGAACAGATGCCTGATGAACCGATCGGCAAGGAACCGATTTCAGATCTAACAGTACACAGAGAGACTTATCTCTCGATGTAAAACTTCCGTGCATCCCGAGTCTGCTAGGAAGCACATGAAAATATGAATCGCTCCTCACTGGACTATTACCAGTTCGTTTGATTACTTGTGCTGCGCAGACGAAGGCAGAGGATGATCTTGCAGGGTGAAACATTTCTCGTCTGACAGGTTTCTTTTCTGAGCAACAGCTAGACGTTTTACAGTGATGTGGCTGTTTACAGCTGAGATGGAGGAAGATTTAAATGACTGCTGCTGTCAGAGGGCAGGAACAGACCAACTGCTTTTCTGTGACTTTGGAACTGGCTGTAAAAGGGGCTCAGTTAGGAGGGACATTGAGAGTGTAATAGGGGCTCTAGAGACGACTCCATAGGAGAGACAAAGAGCGAGATAGGGACTCAAGAGAGGGTCCCATATGCGCGACTTATCGCAGGGATAGGAACTTTATAGGGGGCGATACAGGGCGCGATAGGTGGCATAAGGTGTACAGAGGGTTTGACAGGTGCTCTTCGGAGGGCTCCATAGCGGGATCATAAGGGGAGCGATATGGACTCTCCAGGAGGCAGCAGAAGTGCGACCGAGTGTGCCGTAGAGGCTGTACAAGAGGCTCCATAGGAGGAAGATAGGGAGCAAGAAACGGGCTCTATAGAGGGCTGCATAGTGGAGAGAAAGATAGAGATAGGGTCTCGATAGCAGGGAATTCTTGGCGGTGATAGAAGATCTAGAGGGAGATCCGTGGGAGAGAGCAAGAGCGAGATAAGGACTATGTATAAGACCCCACAGCGAGGATTTGAAGGGCACGATAGGGGCAAGTGTAGAGGGTTCCATAGGGAGAGACAGGGCGTGATAGGGTCTCTAGGGGGTGCCCCTTTCGGGATAGAAAGGGCTCTATCGGGGTTCGATAGCGTAGACCTCGGGGGCGAGATAGGGGCTCTCTATAGAGCTCTAGAAGGGAGACAAAGAGCAAAAGAAAGGGGCTCCGTATGTTGGACTTATTGGTCGTGAGGGGAGCTCTATAGACGTTTCCATGGGTGCAAGACAGGGCATGAGAGGGTCTTTGTAGGAAGATGTAATAGGGGTACAGAGGATGTGCTAAGTGCTCTTACAAGGGGGCAAAATATCAGGAACTTAGGGGCACTATAGAGTTCTCTGTAGGCACAATACAGGAGGCGATAACGGCTGTTTAATGGGTTCCGTAGGGAAGGTGAAGGGGGCTCTATAGAGTGCTGCCTACAGGAGACAATAAGCGAGATAAGGTCTCTAGAGAGGGCACCACTTGTGGGACTTATTAGCCATGATAGGAAATCTACAGGGGCTTCCATGAGGGCGACGTAGGATATGATAGGGGCTCCATAAGTGGCTCCATAGCTGGGATATAGGGAGCCCCAAACGGGTTCTATACAGATCTCCATTGGTGAAACAGAGCAAGATAGGGGCTCTGAAGGGGGCGCCATAAGCCCACTGCAGGGCGCGGTAATGGTCGTAGAAGGGACTCCGTAGGAGGGACACAGGGACAGTGAAAACACCTCTCTAGGAGACTCCATGGGGAAGAAAAAGAGCGAGATAGGGGCTCCATAGCAAACTCCATATGCGGCACTTTTTGGCCATTATGGGAGCTCTCCGTAGGTCGCACCCGAAACGCAACAGAGGGTGCGATAAGGGCTGTTAAAGGGGCTCCATAGGAGGGACATTGAGAGCGTGATAGGGACTCTAGAGACAGGTCCGAAGGGGAGACAGAGAGAGATGGGGGCCCTAGATGTGGCGCCTTATGCCAACTACAGGGCACGATAACGCCCGTAGAAGGGACTCCATAGGAGGGACAGAGGAAGAGTGATAGCACCTCTCTAGAAGGCACCATAGGAGAGAGAAAGTGTGAAAGAGGGGCTCTAGAGGGGGCTCCATAAGCGGGACATATCGGTTGGGATGGCAGCTCTGTAGGGGGTTTCACGGGGGTGAAAAAAAGTGTGATATGAGCTGAATAGGGGGCAGCATATGGGATAGAAAGGGGTCGATATGTGCTCTGCAAGTGATTCCACAGCGGGATCTTAAGGGGAGAGATAAGCGCTCTCTGCGGGGCAGAAGTTCGACTGAGTGTTCCGAAGAGTCTAGCCATGCGGTTCGATAGGAGGAAGAAAAGGAGCAAGTAACGGGCTATAGAAAGAGCAGCAGAGTGGAGAGAAAGATGGGCTGAAGAACCCAGAAATGGGATCAAAACCCCCAAAATGGATTTAGGAACCAAAAAAATGAGGAATCAAAAAATGGGCTGAGGAATGCAATAATGAACTGAAGAACCCAAAAATGGGTTGAGGAATCCCAAAATGGGCCGAAGAACGCAAAAATGGATTGTGGAACCCAAAAATGGGCTCAGGAAGCCAAAAAAGGATTGAGGAACCCAAAAATGGATTCAGGAAACAAAAATTGATCGAGGAACCCAAAATAGGGTTCAGGAATGCAAAAATGGGCTGAAGAACCCCAAAAATGGGCTGAGGGGCCAAAAAATGGCTGAGGAACCCAAAAATGGGCTGAGGGCCAAAAATGGGCTGAGGAACCCAAAAATGGGCTGAGGAACCCAAAAATGGGCTGAGGAACCCAAAAATGGGCTGAGGGGCCAAAAAATGGGCTGAGGAAACCAAAAATGGGCTGAGGAACCCAAAAATGGGCTGAGGAACCCAAAAATGGGCTGAGGGGCCAAAAAATGGGCTGAGGAACCCAAAAATGGGCTGAGGGGCCAAAAAATGGGCTGAGGAACCCAAAAATGGGCTGAGGACCCAGAAATGGGCTGAGGGGCCAAAAAATGGCTGAGGAACCCAAAAATGGGCTGAGGAACCCAAAAATGGGCTGAGGGGCCAAAAAATGGGGCTGAGGAACCCAAAAATGGGCTGAGGAACCCAAAAATGGGCTGAGGAACCCAAAAATGGTCTGAGGGGCCAAAATGGGCTGAGAACCCAAAATGGGCTGAGGGGCCAAAAAATGGGCTGAGGAACCCAAAAATGGGCTGAGGAAACCCAAAATGGGCTGAGGGGCCAAAAAATGGGCTGAGGGGCCAAAAAATGGGCTGAGGAACCCAAAAATGGGCTGAGGAACCCAAAAATGGCTGAGGTGCCAAAAAATGGGCTGAGGAACCCAAAAATGGACTGAGGAACCCAAAAATGGGCTGAGGGGCCAAAAAATGGGCTGAGGAACCCAAAAATGGGCTGAGGAATCCAAAAATGGGCTGAGGGGCCAAAAAATGGGCTGAGGAACCCAAAAATGGGCTGAGGGGCCAAAAATGGTCTGAGGAACCCAAAAATGGGCTGAGAAACCCAGAAATGGGCTGAGGGGCCAAAACATGGGCTGAGGGAACCCAAAAATGGGCTGAGGAACCCAAAAATGGTCTGAGGGGCCAAAAAATGGGCTGAGGAACCCAAAAATGGGCTGAGGAACCCAAAAATGGGCTGAGGAAACCAACAATGGGCTGAGGGGCCAAAAAATGGCTGAGGAACCCAAAAATGAGCTGAGGAACCCAAAAATGTGCTGAGGAACCCAAAAATGGGCTGAGGAACCCAAAAATGGGCTGAGGGGCCAAAAAATGGGCTGAGGGCCAAAAAATGGGCTGAGGAACCAAAAATGGGCTGAGGGGCCAAAAAATGGGCTGAGGAACCCAAAAAATGGGCTGAGGAACCCAAAAATGGGCTGAGGGGCCAAATAACGGGTAGAGGAACACAAAAACGGGCTGAGGAACCCCAAAATGGGCTGAGGAACCCAAAAATGGGCTGAGGGGTCAAAAAATGGACTGAGGAACCCAAAAATGGCTGAGGAACCCAAAAAATGGGCTGAGGGGCCAAAAAAATGGGCTGAGGAACCCAAAAATGGGCTGAGGAACCCAAAAATGGGCTGAGGAACCCCAAAATGGGCTGAGG
>JAUMJL010002798.1:0-29000 GCA_033558185.1 Dromococcyx pavoninus
GGGCGCACGCAGAGCGCGGAGCCGCCCCCCGCGAGAGCGCGCGGGGATAAATCCCTCCTCCTTCTTCTCCTGCGGGGCTGATGCCACCTGCCCTCCCCTGCCCGCGGCCTCGCCCGCAGAGCGGCGGGACCCGTTAGGAGCGAGCGGCGGCGGAGAGCGCGGCGAGGCAGCAGGTGAGGCGGGGGGAGCGCTGCGGAGCAGTGGAGGGGTGATGGGAGTGTGTGTGTGGAGGGGGGGGGGTTGGAACCGGCTCGAACCGCCTCAGGCTGTGGGGGGGGCGGGAGCGCCGGACACAAAGCGGCGGCGGTGGCGGCGGGGGGGGGGGACGGGGCGGCGGCGGAGGGATACACGCACCGCGCGCGCCCCCTGCGCGGGAGCGGGCGGAGGGATCCGTGAAGCGCGCGCGCACCCGGTGAGGCGGTTCTGGCTGCTCCCGCCGCCCGCTCCCTCCGCCAGCCAAACGAATTCCCCCCCACCGCGCCGGCGCCGGCGCCGCTATCCCTGGGGTGGGGGCGGCCGCCTCCTGCCGCCCCTCCGCGCCTGTCCCTCCGCCTGCTCCAGGCGCTGGGTGGGCGGCCATGTTGGGCACGGGGATTATTTTTCTCTCTCTTTCTTAGCCGCCACAATGGGGGGGGGGGGAGGGATGGTCAAGGGCTGCTCTGGAAAAACGCCCTTTCTGCCCCTTTTTGCTGGGGGGAGATAACGCTGGGGGGGGGGCAGCTCTGGAGAAATGACCTTCCTATCCCCTTTTTGGGGGGGGTAACACGGGGGGGGTATTTAAGGCTTCACTAGAGAAATGCCCGTCCTGACCTTCTTTTTGGGGGGGTTACGCTGAGGAGGTCTCTGCCTGCCCCTGCAGAGGGTGAGACCTCCCCAACCTTGGCCTGTTTGCTCCCCACCTTCCCAGTGTGGCTCCCCCTCGCCTGGGGCTGAGCGGCTCTGGACCCCCCAGCCCCCTCCTGAGAGGCTCCATCTGGGCAGGGACTGCTTGTCCTGTGCTGGCCCTGCACTTGCTGCTCTACTTGGTGTCCTCTGGTGAGGAGAGGGGCTCCCGGCCTGCCAGCCCCATGGAGGGGCTCCTCCAGCACAGCCGAGCAGGTGTAGAGGGGAGCTGCTCATTCCACTTGTTTCCCTGAGCATGTAGGCCCCTCTCACTTGGATTCACAGTTTTCTGCCTCCAATTCCCATCCTTTTGACTCAAACTCCAGGCCCATCTTGCTCGGATTCCCAGCCCTCTGACTCCCATTCCTGGCCTGCCCATCCCGTTGCACTGACAAGGAATCTGGGATCTCTTGCTCCCATGGCCAGAGCTCTCCCAGTAGGCAGCAAGTCCCGATATTCCTGCTCGCCTGCCCCATTGCCAGGTTCAGGAATTTGGTGTAGCAAGCTCTTCTGGAGCAGGAATAGACTTGATGAAAGACTTCATGCAGAATATCCATGGCTGATGCTCCGCCGAAATTGGATGCTTGGTGTCATCGAGATGTTTGCCTGGCCCTCATGATGGTCCCACTGTTTTGAGCATCAGGAGAACCCAGGCTGCTGCACTGGGGTATCCTCGCTCTCTGCTGCTTCCCCTTGGCTGGGATGTGGCTGAAAGCGCGTGTGGAGATGCAGAGGCACAGATCCTGCTGCCCAGCACCTTTCCAGAAAGCACACAGCCCATGATAACACACACAGCTTTGTTTTTATTGACTTGGCAGCAGTTGCGGCTGTCACCAAGGCACCAGCTGGGGCAGAAGTTAGGGATCGGTGGGATCTGCTGCTCCTTTGAGGGAATGCTTTGCAGGGGTGTAGGAATGGGGCTTCTTCCCTGCTCTGCATAGGCTGTCCCACATCTTCAGTTTAATTCTTACTCTTGACTGTGAAGCCAAGCTGGCTGCATGTGTGTCTCTTCCAGTTGTATAATTATCAGCATGCGTAAGGCCCAGAGCACTCGCTCTCTGCTGCTGCTTTGCGCTCTGTCTGGGTGCAGGGTTCCCCGGGTGTTCCTTACAGTCGGTCTGGTCCTTGTGTACGGTTACGCTGTTGGTGCAAACCATCCTTTGGAGACTGGAGAACCTTCAGCTGTCTCTGTGTGAGCAGACCTGCGCCTACCCTGTCACGAGCAGAGCTCTCCATGCTGTCTCCTCACGGAAGAGCCAGTGGTGGAACCGTGGTTCCAGACACACTTCTGACCTCCGGAAGCTTCGCAGCAGCCCCGTGCCCGCAAAACACACCAGAAGCGTTTATGCAGGGCTGCGAAGACGAGTACTCAGAGTGGTTTGTTTTCATCGCTCTGCAGCTCAAAGTTTTAAGGTAGATAACGATCATCATAATTGAGTGTGTAATAATAGATTTTAATTAGCAGACATCACGCACTTCAAAGACTTTAATAAAACACGTAGGACTTGAAACGATGATGTTCATAGAAAAGGTAACGTGCCCTGGAAATGAGCTCAGTGCCCGGCAGAGCCGAACCAACCACATCCGTCAACAAGGAGTAAATTTACCTTGCCCTGAAGGATGCGACTGTTGAACCCTGATGTTCGACTGCGCGGTGCTTTCGCCTCCCCTCTTCTGGAGGCGTCGCTCCTGATGAATTGCCATGTAAACAGTGATGAAACCATCCTCCAGCATGTGTTTTCATCACTCAGATTGTATCAGCTTTTGGCTGTGCCAGTTTGTTGTTAAAAGCCGCTGAAGAGCGTTCTCTCTTTCTCAGGGCTGGGGTTGCCGTGCGTCTTGACAGCAGAAACCTTGAGGACAGGATTCATTTGCATTTAATGGAACCTTGTCAGATCCCTGGGTTCTTAAAGTTAGGATCTGCCCCTTGCTTTTGAGTTCACATCATCACGAGTAAGCGAGAAAATAAGTAACGAGACAGCGATTGCATTGAGGCTGCGCACTCACCCTTGGAAGATGAAATGGAGAGAAGTGGCCCTTCAGAAGGAAAACCTGGACAAGAGAAGTTGATTTATGCATTAATTTCTGTCCTGGAGCAATCGTTGAATCATCTCCTCAGGGTTATTTTTGCCCCTGGGTCTCATAGCTTGGATTTTCTTCTCTGGACTGTCAGGAGGTGAGGGGGTTGTTCCATGGTTTTATAGCGATGAAGAACATGCCGGGGTCAATTAATTATTAATATGTATTTTTGGAAAGGACTGGGGTATCGATAGCATTGTAACCTTACTGCAACTGCATCCTCAGTGGCAAATCCAGGCTGGCATCACAGCTGACAGACCTTGGCAGGAAAGGTGAGGGAAGTTCGTGCACTCGGTGCTAAAGATGTAATCTGGGCTGTAGATCGTGCCCAGCCTCCTACTGTCTTTGCCGTGGGGCAGAACGGACGCATTCCTGGCACTTCAGGCAGTTGGGAGGATGTGTTTTGCCCTGGGTGTGTTTCATCCAGTTCCCAGCATCTTCTCTCATGGGGTGGTTGTGAAGATTCCCTGCATGGATGCATTGCAGGGACTCAGTCCTTGTCGCGGGGTGCTTTGTGCCGTCTCTGTCCCAAACTGCTGAGCTGCCAGGGGTGGCACTGGGGATTGAGTGCTGTGCGAGGGCTCGCTTGTGCTGAAAGACTTTGGGAGATGCAAGGCTCATCATTGAAATTCACGAACTGGTTTCTCATCGTTTCCTCACCTTCCACACATCCCTTCCTCACTGATGGTTGGCTGGAGCGCGGGTGGGAGGCTTTCCTTTAGAAGAGAATCCTGCATGTTAATGCCGTGTGCTGGTACTGGGGTTGGTTCTCACTGTGGAGTCACTTGGGGTTCACACTGTCAATTCACACGGTTGCCCTTGGAAATGAGAATAAAACTTGAAATGGGAATTTGTGAGGTCTTGGTGAGATCCTTTACCATGTCCGTCATTTAAGGTGACTGAGTTTGTGACAGTCAGAGTGTGAATGTGTTTGCACCTGGGTTCCCTCCTATCCAGGGAAAGGCAAGAGAAGGAGCTCAAGGGGAGCGGGAAGTGGGAGTGGAGGTTCTTGGGTCCTGCACGGCTCTGTCACAGCTTCCACATTTCACCTGTGCAGGACTAACGAGCTCCTCCTTTGCCGGACAGCGACGTCTGTGGCTGTGTCCGTACTGGTTGATGGTCCCTGGCCCTGGGGGATGGAGATCCTTGGTCCCTGTTCCTGTCAGATGATGCTTTCTGGTCCCTGTCTCTCCTCTTGGCTCCATCTTGGAGCAGAAGTTGGCTTTGTGCTGTACCAAACCAGTGGTATATTGAGGAGCCCATTTGTTCCCAACCTGCTCGTGTGCCCTCAAGGCTGAGCGCGGTGCTGGTGGTTTCACCCAGGAGTCAGAAACTGGGCCACCATTTGTGCCCTGACGAGTAACATTTTATTTATACTTTAATTAAAAGCCTTAGAAAGTGAAGCCTCTCCAGCCAGAGCAGCCGCATCCCGTTGCGTGGGTTTTGAGGAACACTGAGTGAGTCCTTAATTTGAAGTCCTTTTCCCAGAGAAGCGTGTGTGCAGCCTGTGTGTCAGAACTCGTTTGCTTGGTGTCAAACAATACCAAGCTGGGAATGAAACCAAATGCACAGCCTGGAGATCCCACCGGGAGCAGCCGCAGCTGCCGTGGGGCTGCAGCTGTCCCGGAAAACCTGCCATCCACAGGTGCTTTGAGTAATGGGAAACACGCGGGGCTGGCTCCTCTCCGCCTGCGTCGCTGAGGCCGTGCGATCGCTCAGTTAAATCTTGCGCCGTGGCAGCGACTCCGTTGTTGGCCACCTCATTTCAGCAGGGAAACCAGGCTGAGCACGGGGACCGACAGCAGCTGAGGGTTTTGTCCTTCCAGCCTGCTCCGTCGTCTTCTCTTGAGGAATCACAGCAGCCCGCGGGGGTTGGATCTGCCCTCCACGCGGAGTTGGCTCAGTGCTGAAGGAATGCGATCGGATCGGAGATTCCCGATTTCCATTGCGATTACGAGGGAGAGTCGTTTATTTTGTTGGCAGTGAGGCATGGGGGAGAAGCAGCAGGTTTCTCCTTTTCTCCTGACAGCCCAGTCAAATAAAACCCCCTCCCTGCTGGCAGTTGCCCTCCTGTTGGTCGGGGAACGTGCCGAGGTCTGACGGCCGGTAGCGGAGTCTGGTTGCTCCTTCCCTGTATGGCAGCGGCGACCGTGAACCACGGAGGCTGACGGAAGATCCAGGGGCTGGGTCCTGCCGTAGGGTGGTACAAGGCTGGTAGATCCTGGCTCTTCAGAGGATCCTCGCCCGTTCCCAACTGAAGGGGGGGAAGAACCCTTTCTCTCCATGGGGCTCGTTTCTCCCTGCGTGTCTGGAACACTTTGTCATTTATTTTGTAAATCATTTGGCATCCATATTCTCCACCAGGCATCTGCCAGCTCCACGCTGAAGAGCTAAATGTGGAGTGTTTATCAGCGGGATTAATCATTTTATTGAGCAAAGGCTCCTTACATACAAAAATATTCAAGATCAAAGCTTGGAAAAACAAAGCTGTTACACTCTAGACGCGAGGAGACATTTTCTCCGTGCGGCTGATGAAATGCTCTGCGCGTAGCGCCAGCGAGTGTCAGAGGAGGCTTGTAACTCCCGACTCCGGAGCGTTTTGTCTTCACATCTCCTGAATAATTAGGAGGTGTTGAATAATATATTTTTTTACAATGAGTGCGGAGACTTCCCTGTCGCTCCAGCCCCCGGGCAGGCCCGTGCACGCGCTGTAATTAATAGAGCAGGTTATTTATCCCGGCTATTTATAGCCCACCCATCGCTCCAGCGGGAAGGAGCTGCTCCTTGTCCGGCACAGAGTAATATGATTCCAGACAAATAGTTTCTGCTGTCGGCGTCAGAGCAGCTTTGTCCAAGAGGCTTCAGAGGGTTCTTTTCTAGATGTTTCCATGAAGGATGAGTGTTGGAGATCATAAATCTGCAGGTAGTGATCAGTAATGACGGCGATCCCTTCAAGTTCTTGGTGTATCCCGCATCAGGGTTTGCTGTTTTTTACTAAGGTGTTGTAATTATAAAAAAGTTTCTGTTAACGGGCAGAGAAAAAACATTTAAGGCACTTTGATTCTCTGCTGAGTGGATCCCTAGCATCAACCTGTACCTCACAGCTCCCTTTCTGGGGATCTGTTTGCTTCCCATTTGTCCTTCAGGAATGACTGTCATGCTGGTTTTAACAGAACAGGAGGAAGTATGAGTTTGTGCTCAGTGTGCACCGGCTGGGCAACTCCAGGTTTATTCCTGTCCAAGCCCCTTGCTGCTTGTGGAAGCTTTGCCATCACTGGATTTCGCTGCACTCCCTTTCCCACCTCTGAGAGGAGGTTAATAAAATTCCTTCCCTGCTGCAGGTTTTATGGAAATGAAGAAGCGGTGAGGCCTTTGAAGCGTGCAGGAGGTGGTGCTGTGGAGAATGGGAGCTTTGCCATGCTTAATGCAACACATTTGGTTAATTGCTTATTAAGATTACTACAATTCTCTGGTTTTTAAATATACCAATGTCATTTTATTTGACAACAGACCTGATTTTTTTTTCTTCGTCATCAGTTTTTTCTCATTGATTACAAGAGATTTTGCTATAAATCAGGAGAGTTTTAGGCCTGTGTCTCTGGGAAGTTCACTGGGGATGTTGGAATGACTGCTGTTTGGTACAGTGTTCAGGAGCAGGAATTTGGGTGTGAAGTTGGGGTGATTTGGTTTGTGCTGTGTTTGTCAGTGATGTTTTGTTCAGCAAGGCGAGGAGGTGATCGTTCCAGGAGTATTTAATGAGGTGCTGTACTAAAGCCTCGTTGTCAACAACCACAGTGCACTTGTTGGAGTTCTACATGTTCCCAGGGCAGCCCTTTGCAGTCCTTCCTCTCTGTTCCTGGAAGGTGGTCGGTGTCTCAGTTGGAATCTTCTGCTCTTCAGTTTGAGCCCCTCATTTCTCCTTTCCGTCTTTTCTTGAAGATGCTGCTTTCTGGCCCCCTCTGGGCTCCCTCGCTGGGTTCGGTCTCAGTGCTCCAGGCAGCGTCACAGCACACAGCACCGCCCCAGCGTTTGGAACCGTTGCTTTGCTGGTGGATCCCACTGATTACTGGATCTTTCTTATCTCAAAGCTGGGAAGGCACGATAAGAGCGAGGGAAGGGGCAGGGTCACTTCGAGTTCCAACAGAGCAGTCCTTGGGTGAAAGTTGAATGAAAGGACTTGAAACAGCGAGGAAAGAAACCATCTCATTCTGCCTCTCTTCAGAGGAACAGGACTGTTTGTCCTTTCTTTGTCCAATCCTGACTGTAGGTAATATTCCTCTACCAAGGGGTTTTAGCTGAGAGATCAATGAGCCCACAAACACCCTCGATTGGCGCAGCCTCTTTGCATCCCACAGTCCCTGCAAAGCCTAAAAGGGGTGATCTTGGTGGCAGCGAGGTGTTTGTGAGTTGGGTGGACTTTGGGGGCTGTGTCTCCAAACATGTGGGGATGTGTAGTCTGTTTATTTCCTTTGGAATGCCAGGAAATTGTTTGTATTTCTGGGTTAGAATTTTTCTTAAAATGGGAGTTTTGCTGCCCAACAGCAGAGTTTTCCAGTAAAGGTTTCTCTCTTTCTCTTTGCAGGATGGCGGACACGGACCTGTTTATGGAATGTGAGGAGGAGGAGCTGGAGCCATGGCAGAAAATCAGTGATGTGATTGAGGATTCTGTTGTTGAGGATTATAACTCTGTTGATAAAACTGCTACAGGTAATGAGCTGGTTTAGTATTGAATAATTCCTGTTACTGGTGTTAAAATGGAAGGGAAACAGCAGAGACTGGTTCCATCCTACACGACCGTATTCGATAGCGAAAACCTGTTAAGGAGTGCTGTGAGAGCCTCTGGTGCCTGGAGCTGTGCACAGAGCTGTCGAGTGCCGGGCAGAGCCGACGCAGTGGCGTGGCTGCGCGGGGCTGGGAGCCTGGGGGTCCGAGTTCAGGAGAGAAGTGAGGGTTTCCTGCTGTTGAAAAGGGCAACCAATTTGAAAACGAGAAGGGAGCTCTGGCAGGCTTAGTTGTGTCCCACAGCCAAGGCAGTAATTCCATAAAGGCAGAGAATTGATGATTTACATGGTAGACAATGCGTTTTCTCTGACGAGGTGCTTCAGCGCATCTCCATGCTCGATGGTGAGGGACTCTGGATCCTTCCAACAGTTTGGAATGAGTGAGGGGCTGGGTGTTGGGTTGGGAAATTGTGTTTCATCTGACTTAACCGACATCATCAAGTCAGTAAGACTGAACACTGGTTTATTGTTGCTTCTTCAACTCATCATGTGGTAGAACTGCTTTCGGTTGATATTCCTCCTGTGCTTGTTTTATGCAAATGGGACGATGCCGAACTTTGGTGTTCAGGGTTTGTGTTTAAAGTGCAGGTCCAAGTGTGTTGTTATCCACCAGTCTCAAATCACGAGTGATTTGGATGGACAAACAGCAGTCACTGGGGGATCGGAGGCTTTGTTTTCAGGCGCTGTAGAAGCGTTTTGTTTGTAATGGAACCCTGAGTGAAGAGACAGGGAGGTACTTTCCAATTGTTGGTTTCTGTTGGTACCGGCACAGTGAGTTGGGCCGTTGTCCATGTACCCACCTCATCCAAATTAAACCTTGATGAGCATTCCACACTTTGGGAGTCACTGAAACTTGACTATAATCAGAAAATCCTTTCTTCACTGTCCCTTTGGCTCTTGCCAAAGGGTTCAGTCTGGTGCATGGAAGGAAGAATCCCACCGTTGTGCGGGTGAGGTAGATGGGCGCGTTGAATGAGTTGGGCTCTTGTTCAGCCATTGCAGCAACTGTTTTTTTGATCCAGATCAAGCAGAGCATCAGCTTGGGATCTGGGATAGAGATGGGGCTGTGTCTTGTTGCGGACCAGGGATCACCAATGTGGCTCGCTGTATCCTGCGTTCCCGACTGCTGCAATCCTGAGCTCTGGGGTGTGAGGTGCTGTGGGAGCACTCTTGGTAGCCGGTGCTGATGACTCTTGGCAGTAACTGTTCTGCACAACTCATGGGTACCACGGGGTGTTTGTGGGTGTGCTTGGCACCCAGGGCTTCAGAAGGTGGTTGGTAACCAGAAGAGAATGACTTGGTGCTCTCCTTGCTTGGGGAAGGGTGTGCTGGCCCTGCTGCCGCCTGTTTCCTCCAGAGCACACGGAATGGCTTTCCTGATGGCTCAGTTCCTCGCAGGCTCTGGAGAAGCCTTTCCCTGGAAAGCTGGTGTTATGTTTCCGGACATTCATTGCTCTCATCTGTACCAGAGGGATGAGATCACCTACGACTGTCGGCTCTTCTGTGCTGCTGCTCTCATTCCAGTGTGCGCACAGAACTGGTGGCGGCTGTTGGGAGCCAACACCTTCGGAGCGTGTGCCAGACACTGAACACTGAAGCCAGGTGGGGATGTTACTCCCTGTGACTCCTTCTGTCACTTTCTGTGGTCCTTTTTTTTCTGTGTATCCACTGTACCATGTCATCTAAGGCCATGTTTCCACTGTGGAAGGGGCTTGAGCAGTGCAGTTTGCTGGGAGCTGTCCTGCAAGCTGGGCTATTGGCACTGCATTCCGCTGGGATGTGCCAATGGGTGACAGTTGGACTGGATGATCTTAGAGGGCTTTCCCAAGCTTAATGATTCCATGATTCTCTCGTGCAGCACGTTGGAGCTCTGTCTGCCCTGCAGAGCAGGTCTGTGTGTCGGGGGAGTATGCAGAACTTCTCGAGTGGTGTTTGATCAGAGAAGGCTGCTGGAACGTCTGAGCATCTCGGCGGGGTGTGTCGGCTGCTTTCGAGGAGAGCAGGGAGGGAAATGACCTTTCTGACCGCAGGACACGGTTGCTTTCCAAACAGGCAGGATTTATGACCTGGCAGCCCAGCCAGTTGGACTGGCATTGCAGAAGCAAAGTGTTCAACATCAAAGTGTTCCCCATCGCAGCGAGGGCTGTGCCTGGCAGGGAGAGCTGGTGGCAAGGGGGGTTGTGTCTGCGTGGTTCTGAGCTTCTGGAGTGGAAACGAGCCCTGTGTGGGTGAGGAGCAGCTGCTGGTGGTGCCGCAGCGGGCAACAGCTTGGCCCCATGACTTCAGCCCCAACGCAAAAGAAACTCTTGAGCCCGCAGCACGGCCCCTCCTCCCCGAGTGCTGTGTTTTCCAGGTCGCTCCCGCGCCCTTCACTTGTGGGGAATCCTTTCTGGCCTGCTGCCAGCAGGGATTTTGAGTGACAAAGCACCGCGGGGATGTCTGACACTTCCTTGATCCCCACAACCCCTGCCGACCCACTAACCGCGGGTCACAGCCCAGCTGAAGCCGTGACTGGAACGCTCGCGGATTGAGCCATGTCTGGAGTCATCCCAGCTCCCAGCAATCTGGTTTAATGCTCATGGCTGTCATCTTGTGTTTTGTTTTATATTAATTAAGGAGATTTACAAGCTGGGGCTGAAAAAGGCTCATTAAATCTGCCCGTTTTCCCCCGGGTTGGGCTTGTTGGAGTTTGGGTTGGGTTTTTTCTCCTCTGTAGGATGGAACTTGCTCATGAGAAAGCCTGGAGGCCTCTCCTTTCTTAAATAATAGCATCCATGTTGGTAAATACTGACCTTTCAAGGCCACACATCAATGAACGTGTTGGATTTCTCCTGAGGTGCGTTGCATTCCTAACGGTGTTGAACACCTGTGACCACGTTCTCCAGTGACCCGAGCAGCTGTGTGGGCTGGGCTGGGCAGAAGTGACCCCGTGTCCAAAAATCCAGAAACAGGATTTCCAGACTGAAGATGGAACATCTCGTAGCTTATCTCTTTCCATCTTTCTGCTGGATCTATGTTTTTCCCTGTGGATTAGTTACAAAATGTCTCAAATTACTGGGACATAAAAGGAAAAATTACTGAAAGCCAAATATATTTTAAGCGATGCTCGGCCTAATTTTTTCCTTCCTTGTTTCCTTCGTTAGCTTTTTGAGCTCTACCCATGCCCCACTCGGACCGGATCGTTCCAATATCCCTTCTACTTGGTGTAAGATGTGAGCCTGCCCTTTTCCACGGAGTCCTCGTATCCCTAAATCCTGGGTGCCATGCGGTGCAGCAGCCTGGCAGCTGGGCTGCTCTTTATAATCCCACCTTCAGAGGAAAGCAGGACTGAGCTTCCTGTGGCTTTTACACCACAAGAGTCACAAGGTGCATTTTGAGCACCTCATTCCTAGGCAGCTGGGAGAATCCCAGCTGAAATGTGAATGTTAAAACAGCGTATGGAGGGGTTGGGTATCGTCACTAATGCTTTCAAAGCCTGCTCTGGAAGATGCAGCTGCGGACACCCGAGATTGCAGCTGGATGTGTTGTACCGGGCAGGTGTGACTCTCACTGTCTCTGTTCCTTGCAGCTGGCAACCCCCTGGTGCAGCAGAGCGGGCAGCCCCTCATCCTGGCCCAGAACCCGACCTCGGGCCTGGGCACGATGGTCACGCAGCCGGTCCTGCGGCCCGTGCAGATCATGCAGAACGCCAACCACGTCACCAACTCCCCGGTGCCCAGCCAACCCATCTTCATAACCACCCAGGTGAGCGCCGGTCCCTGGCAGACTGCTCTCGGATAACGGATAACCAGTTGTTCTGGTGCGCTTTGAGCTGAGATCTGTTGGGATTTGCGGTTTAACTCCTGTAGATTAGGAGTACCTTTGTTTGGAAGCAGCCTGTGTTCCTGGTTGATTTGCAGTGGAATCAATGGAGGGAGTTGGCCTCGTTCCACCCAACAGCAAGTCCTGTGGAGCCGGCGCTGGGCTGCTGGGCTTCCCAGTGGCTCTCGTTCGCAACCTTACAGTCACACCTGGCTCCCTGCTGCAGGTGGGTCCATCCACGCTGCCAGGATTTAACTTGCTGCATATTTAACTGCTTTATTATATTTTCCTGAGAAACATGCAGGTAATTTTTTGTGTCCACTGGCTTCTTGGAGCGTTTCCCTGGGGAAACGCTTCTGCAAAACATGTGCCTGTGTTTGCCAGGGCTCCTGATTTTGAAAACAGGAAAGTGGCTTTAAAGATTTGTCCTTGCTTGTTACAAGTTCTTCTATCCCAAGGACCCCCCTCTGCTTCCAATATGGAAATCATTTAAGGCCAGGGAGAAGGTTTCTGTAGGCACTTCAGGATGGAGAGTTTGAGGTGGAGGCTGCGTGTCAGAACGTTGTAGAGCCTGAGGAGGGTGGCCTGGCTGCTGGGCAGGTGCTGGCTGAGAGCAGAATGGCCTCAGAGTTGGGTCTGGAGATGAAGTGCTGGGGGGGGTTTAGTTTATTTATTTGTTTTTTAGGGTAGGAAGTGCAGATGAAGAGTGCTGCCTTTGTGCTCAGTCTGTTAACGGTAACGGTGCTGTTTGACTGCAGGGGTTTTCCGTGAGGAACGTGCGGCCTGTACAGAACACGATGAACCAGGTGGGAATTGTTCTGAACGTGCAGCAAGGGCAGACAGTCCGGCCGATCACCCTCGTCCCAGGTGAGCACTGGAACCAAGGCCAGGGTTGTGTTCTTTCTTAGCATATCAAGGGTTAAAAAAAGGAGCTGTGTCTGGAATCTGTGTTTCATTTGAGCTTTCAGGGGCTCTAAAGAGAGTGGGTGAGACTTGTCCCTGTTTGTGGCTGTGGTTCTGCTGGTTATTTTGCAGCACAGAACAGGCCCTTTGGTCCTGGTAGGCTGGTGATGAGTCACCTTTCGCTCTCCCCAGAGCAAATCCCCAGAGCCTCATGTCACAGACTGATTTGCAGCTGTGAGATCACCCTTGTCCTGCCATGAGAAGACTTCCAGGAGTTTCTGTTGAGCCTAGTGAGGAGGGTTGTGAGTGCCACGGAAACTGGTGGGATTTGTGCTTGTAAGCTTGGGCTAAACTTGGGTCTTTTGGAAAATTCCACCTAAAAAAAATTGTCTATACAGTAAAAAATAATTGTCTATGCAATCTTCTCTCTGTCTGCATCCACGTTCAGTTTTAATCTGCTTGGGAAGTGAAATTAAGGTACTGAACTTCTAAAACTGCCACTGCAATTAGCAGGAGTTCTGGGAGCTCAGCAGCGTTGGAGATGGGTTGTGCTGGGGTGTTGCTGTGCTAGGAACGGATTCGATTACTTGATCTGCCCTGTTTGTTCGTTTGTTTTGAAGCCCCAGGTACCCAGTTCGTTAAACCAGCGGTTGGCGTTCCTCAGGTGTTCTCTCAAATGGCCCAGGTGAGACCCGGTACAACCATGCCGGTCCGACCCACCACCAACACGTTCACTACGGTCATTCCGGCCACGCTCACCATCCGGAGCACTGTTCCGCAGTCCCAGGCACAACAGCAAAGTAAGTCCACTCCCAGCACCTCCACAACTCCCACTGCGACGCAGCCGGCAGCACTGGGACAGTTAACTGTGCCGCAGCCAGGGCAGTCCAGTCAAGCTACTAACCCCAAATTAGGTAAGACTCGCCACGGAGCAGCCAGGGCCCTCGAGCCTGTGGCACTGTCTGGTTTGATCCTCAAACACACGGCGTGGCAGCTGGAGTTGAGGCAGGACTTGTCGCAGTGTCTGCAGTGGGTACAGGCGCCGCGGGGGCAGTCAGACAGCCCTGCCCGTTGGCTGAGGGTCAGAGGACGACAGGAGAGGGCTGTATTGATCCTGGTGTAACCAGCAGGCAGCTCTCAGCTCGCTCTTCCCTCTCCGGTGGGATGGAGGAGGGAAAAGAGGGGAAAAAACGTACAACTGGTGAGTTAAGAGGTTAACAGGAGAGCAAAGGGAGAGAAAATAATAGTGATAAGTGTGCAAAACAAGGGACATGCGATGTGCTGGTGCAGCTGGTGTTCGACCAGTTCCCAAGCAGCAATCCCACCCCCACCAGTTCCCTTCCCCCGTTACCTACCGAGCACGCCATAACGTGGGATGGAACATCCTTGGGCAGTGTGGGTTGTGTCCTGGCCATGTGCCCTCTCACCAGCAGAGCGTGGGATCCTGGAAAGTCTTTGAATTGATGTAAGAATGGCTTGGTGACACCTGCAAACACGGTGCGGTATCAGCGCTGTTCCCATGTGGAATCCAAACACAGTCCTTCGCCAGCTCTGAGAAAATGAACCCAGTCCCAGCCGGAATCGGGGCAGAGCTCCTGGGTTCTGTTTTCAGCTCTGTCAGTGACTCCCACTTCATCTCCCTTACCTACCTGGAAACTGAGGAGGATCAGTTTGGCTTGGGAACTGGTTAACCTTTGTTTTGTAGGATGTTCCAACACCATCAATTAGAAGTTTCCAAAAGTGAAAAAAATTTGTTAAATCACTTGTGGGTTTGAAAGGTGAAGTTTACATTATCTTTAGGGCTGTTTTTGGTAATGTCAGCTGAGTTTGTGAGCGAAACAATTGCTCAAGAATAGAGACAAGTGATTTAAAAAGGAAAAAGTGCTTCTTCACCCAACAAGTAACCAGGTTATTTTTAGCTTTCAGTGGCTGTAACTGTGTAGAGCTGCATTTAGAAAAGAAATCCAAGTATTTTGTGTGCTCATCAGTATCCTGTTGAGTTCATGGTGGGTCACCCCTTGTATCTCAGTGTCCTCTGGAAGGTATGGGAAATTAATTCCCTTTCCCAATCCCACCAGCCTTTGCGCTGCTGGACGGGGTCATTGATGGTTGGGTTGTCTTTGAAGCCTCAAGGTAGAAGAGCAAGAGACAAGGGGTATGGGATGGAGCGGGATTTGCACCATGGATCCCATCGTACTGATTCCTTATTATTATCTGTTCCCTTGGCAGTGAGCATCGCGAGCTTTGTGACGGTGAAGAGACCCGGAGTGAGCGGCGAGAACAGCAACGAGGTTGCAAAGCTGGTGAACACCCTGAACACCGTCCCTTCGTTAGGACAGAGCCCTGGCCCGCTGGTGGTTTCCAACAGCAGCCCCGTGCACGGATCCCAGAGATCCAGTGTGTCAGAGTCGTCGTCATCGTCGTCAAAAGGTACAGGTGGCAGCAGCTGTCGGAGCGCAATTGTGAACTGCTGATCGTGAACAGTCAGGAGTTCCTTTTCCGTGGTGACAGAAAGCTCTCCTGTAAATATGGAGATTCTTTATACAGACAAGCACTGAAAAAGCTTTGCCAGTATCTTCTTCACCTTTGTTCCCAGCCCATTGTTATCCAGTGGTTGGATTGTGTGGTGGATGTTTGCCTGTGTTGCTTTGTGTTTGCACCTTGAAGACCTTGAAGCACCTCCCTGTGGAATGGCCTCTTTGAGTCTCATTAGTCGTTAAAAGTGCATCTCTGAAAACTGAAGTGTTCCAGGATGCCAAAACAATTGCCTGGATTTGGGATGGAGCGTAAGGATTATCATCTTTGTTTGTTTTTCCTGTTGCAGTCAGTTCCTCTCCTATTCCCACGTTTGATTTGCAAGACGGTGGCAGGAAGGTCTGCCCCAGGTGTGACGCTCAGTTCCGAGTCACTGAAGCTTTAAGAGGACACATGTGTGTAAGTAACCCTTCTGTTAACAGGTAATGGCTCACGACCATGGGGCACGAAGAACAGTTCTTCTCCCTGGATCAGAGACTTCTGGGCTAAGGAAAAATGTGACTGAGAGACAGGGAGAGGCAAAAGAGAGGCCTGTGGGCCTCAGCAACCTCAGCTTTGTGTGCCAGGACATGCATTTGTCTTCTAGTCTTACTTATCCATGAAGAATTCAAACCAGAACATTGGTTATTGACTCAGTATCACTCTTTACTCAAGAGTTTCAGAGAGTTGTTCTGCCTTTTCTTAGCACTGGTTGATCTGTTTAACAGCGTTTCCAGGTCTTCCTAGGTACACACTAATGTGTTTTTGTTGGTTGTTTTCCTTCCAGTATTGCTGCCCTGAAATGGTTGAATTCCTCAAGAAAAGAAAACCTTTAGAATCTGAACCAAATATTCAATCTGGAAAACCTCCCTCTCCAGAAAAAACGACAGCTATTGCTTCGCCCCCCTCTTCCACTCCCATCCCTGCGCTGTCCCCACCTGCTAAAGCTCCGGAGCAGAGTGAAGGTGTAGTTGACTCATCCCAAAGTAAGCTCATTATGCTGGTGGATGATTTCTATTATGGCAGAGACGGTGGCAAAGTGAGCCAGCTCCTGAACTTCCCCAAGGTTCCGACTTCCTTCAGGTGTCCACACTGCACCAAGAGACTAAAGAACAACATCCGGTAAGAGGGGTGTGCAGTTCTGAACACCTGATCTTCAGAAGGCCCTGCAGCTTCCCTGTGTTGTAGCTTAAGACCAGCTCTAAAGTGCAAAAGGGAGAGGTTTGCCCATCGTCCTACAGTTCAGGCAGGGAAAACCCTGCAAGAAGGCTGCGTGGTTATAACTGTGTTTGTGCTCTTCAGCAGAGAAGCCTCCTTTGCTTCACTGGTCTTACTGGGTAGTAGGAAATAATTCTTCTTGAAGAACTGCTCTTTGCATCTTTACTCAACGCTTTGTCAACCAAAGGAGGAAATTCTTGTGTGAAACACTATGTTCTGAGCAGGCCACCGTGGTGGTCTGTTGGTGTAACTGGACCCCTGGTTTGTCTTCCAAGTTGGAATGTTTTTGTCATCATCAGTAGAGCACCCGGTCGGGGCAGGAGTGCTCAAAGCGAGTAGCGCAGCCCTTGTGCTACCAGAGCTGTTCTCTTGCTTCCCCTGGACACAGAGAGCAGGAGGTGGCTGGATAGAAGGGGGTTTTGCTGTTTTTTTGATGGGAAGAGCAAAAAGGAAACATCTCAATGCTGCTAGAAAAGCTGTGGTGGTGCATTCATGTGCGGAGTACTTGGGTTTCTGTTCACGTGCTTTCTCTTTGTCTCTCAGATTCATGAACCACATGAAGCACCACGTCGAGCTGGACCAGCAGAACGGGGAGGTCGATGTCCACACCATCTGCCAGCACTGTTACCGGCAGTTCTCCACACCATTCCAGCTGCAGTGCCACCTGGAGAACGTCCACAGCCCCTACGAGTCCACGAGTAAGTGGGGTTTGCTGCTGTCGCTCAGATTTAAGAGGGTTTTGTCCTGCGTTCGCTGTGGATGTGTCGCGGAATCGGTGTCTGTTCTGCCTCACCCCCTGGTGTGTTCGTTGTGTGGGCCACCAGAACAATCTGAGTTACAGTTCTGCAAACGTCTTGTCAAGAGTCTTTTAAAGCTTGAGTTCAATAATGATGTCAGGGTGGAGGTTAATTTTTGTCACTAGGGTGACATCTGCTCTGAACTCACCTGAATTTTCCTCGTTGGGCCTCTGTCCCCACCATTTTATTGAAGGGAGTTTTTTCTGCCTTTTGAAACCTCTCAGAATATATTATGTTGTCCACCCAGTTCAGAGAGCTCAGAGCTTATTTGGGGGGGAGTTTGGTTTGTTTTAAGGGACCAGAGAAACTCATAATGGCCTTTTGTCTCCTGCTTTTCCTTTCCTTTGCAGCAAAGTGCAAGATCTGCGAGTGGGCGTTTGAGAGCGAGCCCATGTTCCTGCAGCACATGAAGGACACCCACAAGCCTGGGGAGATGCCCTACGTTTGTCAGGTATTAAAGTGGTTTGGGGGCTGAAATTCATCAGCTGACAAAGAACTTCACCAGGATGCTGGAGAACAGGAGGAAACCTTTCAGCAGTGCATGGCTCATGGGGGTCCAGACCACACGTGGGCGGTGGAACAGGACTGCAGAGCCCACTGTGTTTCCTTCCAAGTGTGAACTGGAGCTGGATCAGTTGGATCAATGCTTATTTAGTCCCACTGGGCATTCAGAGCCTCATTTTTTCCCCTCCTGGGGCCTACAGGCAAGTTGCTGTGCCCTAAGGAGGAGATTGGTCGCCTGTGGGGTGCCTTTTCTCGATGCTCTGTTGCCGTGAGCTTTGTGTTTGCAATGACTCCAAGGATCCTCTCGACCCCCTGGGTTCGTAGCACCATCCCTCCAAACAGAAAACAGAGCAAACTTCTAAAATATGTTGTGTTGAAACAAATTGTGCTCCAAATTCTGCATTCCACATAGACCCTGGAGAAGTGGCTCTCACTCAATATATTCCAGCTGCTTTGCATGGACCTCTCTCCCTTTTTTTTAGTTGGATCTGGAGCTTGAATCATTACTGTTTTCTTTTTATACAAGCAGTTAAAATCTATTTCTCCAAACTGCTCTGAACGTGCACCACTGGATTCAGCGTCCTGCAGGTGGGATAAGCCAGCAGGTTCTTCAGGACCTGGCTCCTGAACCCCAGCAGCTCTGGGGTCTGGGTGTTCTCCCTGTTGCAGTGCTGGATGTGAGATCGATGCCTGTGTTTTCCACTGCTGAGTGTTTCCCTCCACCCCTGTAGGTCTGCCAGTACCGTTCCTCACTCTACTCCGAGGTGGACAGCCATTTCCGAATGATCCACGAGGACACGCGGCACCTGCTCTGCCCCTACTGCCTCAAGGTCTTCAAGAACGGCAACGCCTTCCAGCAGCACTTCATGAGGCACCAGGTACCGTGGGTCTTGTCCTGTTCTCCAGGTGGTTCCCTCTCCATGGAGACTGGGTGGATGGCGAGCGTGGGATTAGCTGAGCGTTTGCTTGGAATAAAAACAAAGAAAACTGGGTTGAAAGAGGGGTTTCAGCCGGTGCTGTGTTCACTCCATAACAAATGTGATTTCCATGCTGTCATTTTTGTAGGGATTGTGCTGAAGAGAAGTGGCTTTGGCTGCTCTTGGAGCAGCACAGATCATTTTCCATAGCAGGACAAAGAGTTTCTTGCTGGTCTGTTTGCTTTGTGTGGTGACTGACCCACAGTGGGCTTGGTTCAGTTGGGTTAATTTTTTTATCTCCAGGTAAAAAATAATTCTGTATGCACAAAAATGAGCTTAATTTGTGAAAAAAATGGACTCAGTTTCAGAGAGGAAGAAAGTGGGGGGTTTGCCTTTTTGCAACAAAAACTGCTCAATTTTGAGTTCTGTTTCTCTAAAACAAAATGTATTTCATCTGCATTTGCTTTAGAAGAAGAGTGTTTACCATTGCAACAAGTGCAGACTCCAGTTCTTGTTTGCCAAGGATAAAATTGAACACAAGCTGCAGCACCACAAAACTTTCCGAAAGCCCAAACAGTTGGAAGGGTTGAAACCTGGAACCAAGGTAAGGAATCTGAGGCAACAGCCTCTGTCCCCTGTGTCCTCAGGATATACCCATGGCTTCTGTGTTGGTGTGTATGGAAGGACATGGATCTGTGGGAGTGAGTCCAGAGGACGCCACGGAGATGGTCCAAGGGCTCCTGTACAAGGATCGGCTGAGAAAGTTGGGGTTGTTCAGCCTGGAAAAGAGACAGCTCTGGGGAGACCTTAGAGCAGCCTCCCAGGACAGAAAGGGGCTCCAGGAAAGCTGGAGAGGGGCTCTGGATCAGGGAGTGCAGGGGTAGGACGAAGCGGAAGGGTTTTGAGCTGAAAGAGGGGAGATTGAGATGAGATCTTGTGGAGAAATGTTTTGCTGTGAGGGTGGGGAGGCCCTGGCCCAGGTTGCCCAGAGCAGTGGTGGCTGCCCCATCCCTGGAGGTGTCCAAGGCCAGGTTGGATGGGGCTTGGAGCCCCCTGATCCAATGGGAGGTGTCCCTGCCCGTGGAACTGGATGGACTTTGAGGTCCCTACCAACCCAAACCATTCCATGATTCTGTGGTTCTTTAAATGCTGCAAAGCTGGTGTTTGTTTCACTCAAACTGTGCTGGCTGGCACAGAAGAGCGTTTGTGTTCTGCCCGTGCTGTGTGTGCAGGTAATTCTCTGCTTCATAGAAATGATGAGTGAGGGAGAGGAGATGAGGGTGATGCACCAGAGGTTGAGCTCTCCTGAAGTCTGGGCACCCTGCGTAGTCATTAAGGACAAAGAGGCCCTCTGGGGTTGATGGCCTGGCTGCCCCTTAGGCCGCTGCCACCCTGGGTGGGAGCCATGGTGTCCCGGGAGCAGCTGTGTGTTCCCTGGAGAGTCTGACCGCTCCGAATGGAAGAGTCTGTGTTTGGATTGATCACTTCTGCCTCTGTGTTTCAGCGGGTCTGGGTGGTTCTGTTCTCTGCAGGTGACGATCAGGGCGTCCAGAGGGCAGCCCCGAACAGTGCCGATATCCTCCAACGACATGGCACAGGGCGCTGGGCACGAGTCGGCCCCGCTGTCGTCTACGGATCCCCAGCCCATCTTCCTGTACCCACCCGTCCAGAGGAACGTCCAGAAGAGAGCGGTCAAAAAAATGTCAGAGCGTTTTGTTAAATTCCAAACCGAAAACATTAAGGGAAACGTTTGCTTTCTCAGTGCCACGGGGAGGGGTAATGCCGTCCTCGGCGCTGGGCAGCTCTGTCCTGGCAGTTACTTTATGCCAGGAGAGTCTGGCTTCCCACAAACCCAGGATTAAGTCAGGTTATGAAAGCCCTTGAGGTGAAACTGAAATACAGAACCAGCTGGGTGCTGTTATAGAAACAGGGGCGTTTCACCAGCAGAAGGGCTTCCTGCCTGCCCCGTGCCGCTGCCTTGTCTTCAAGTTTATTATTTGTATTACCCACTCTTTAATTGGATGCTCCTGGCTGCAGCGAGCAGGATGTTCAGCCTGGCCCCGAGGTGCCCTGGGAAGCTCAGCTGCCGGGTTCTGGAAGTTTACCCATCATTAAATTCCCCTGTGTCCAGGTGATTGTGGTAACTCTGAAGGTACCAGCTTAGGCACTAATGAGAATATTCCCCTTCTCCTCAGGAGTGCCCTGGGCAGGCAGACTTGTCTGGAGTGCAGCTTCGAAATCCCCGACTTCCCGAACCACTTCCCCACCTACGTGCACTGCTCGCTGTGTCGCTACAGCACTTGCTGCTCCCGAGCTTACGCCAACCACATGATCAAGTACGTGAGATTCCTCGAGTCGAAATCCCTCCCGCCTGGGCGCGGCCGCACCTCCGTGTGCGAGAAGGGGCGTTGGGAAATTCCAGTCATGGCAGCCGTTTGTGAGGCTCTGGACGCATTCCGTGTCGGCACAGGCAGGGCCACGGCTTTCAGATGAGATGAGGGAGCAGCACAAGAGCTGAAGGGTTCATTCTAAACCATCCCTGTTGTAGCTGATGACGTGAACCACGCGCTGCTGCCGAAAGCTGGCTTTTTCCCAGTGCTGCTGGGATTTCTTATAAAATTCTCATCTTGGATTCAATAATTTAAGCATTAAGAACAGGAGGAGATCCTGCCAGGCCTCTACATGGCTGCAGTGTGTGTGGGACTGGGATTGACTACAGGAGAGGAGGGCAGAACGGTTCCTTCACAATCTGGGCATTTCTAAATGATATTGAGCAATTTTTTATTTAGACATGGAATTTTCATATCCTTGTATGTGAGACTGGCAGAAAAAATATTGCTGAAACCAGGATTGGGTCTCTAAATAGGCTGTGTGTTGTGTGGGTTTGTAGCATTTTTAAGTACCCACAGTGAGCTGACATTCCACAAACTCTTTTCTCTTGCAGCAACCACGTTCCTCGAAAGAGTCCCAAATACCTGGCTCTGTTTAAGAACTACACTGCCTGGTAATGCATCACTTGTTTTAATCACTTGGGGATCACACGTGCTCTCGGGGTCTGATCTTCCAGCTCTGTTCCTGCCCAACCCCCTGCTGAAGAGACTCTGTTTATTCCTTCCAAATAGGAAAATAGGTTGAATTGAGGGCAATGTGTTGAAACTCCCATTTGCCTTCCAGTGGGGAATTAGCGTTTCAGGGCAGGGATGCTGCCTGTGTGCACTGGGGGTGGACGTGTTTCATATCTGATGCTGAGCTCACATCTCTTCTCATTTTCTTTTGCTTGTCTCCCCTTCCAGTGGAGTGAAGCTGTCCTGTTCCTCCTGTCTCTTCGTGACATCCGAGGGTGATGCGATGGCCAAACACCTGGTCTTCAATCCCTCACACGAGTTCAGTAACATTATTTTCCGAGGTGAGAGTCTGAAAAGGAGCAGAAAAGTTGCAAAAAAAATAGTGTGGGGCAGAACACATCGGTTCATCAACGCCAGGTCAAATCCATCTGTGTTGAGCATTGGGCTGAGCGCTGACCGAGCCAGGGGTTCTCATAAAATGCAGCTGTAACCGCCTGGATGAGTCCCCATTGTTATGGAGATGGCAGAGCCCAGCTTTAAGCTGAGCTCTGGTAATGCTGCTCTCAGGAGATCTTCCCAGGGAGAGACAATGCCAAGGCCTTCAGCGAGTTCCTCTGTTCCTCTGGGACATCATTGTACCTCCCTGACACCAGAGGCCTCGGGCAGCTGCGGGCGCTGGGCTGTAAATGGAGCCCAGAAGCGGTGTTCCAGCCGCTTGCTGTGGATTAATGGGATGTGTTGGCTGGGGGGATCCAGCCAAGGCTGGGCTTTCCTGAGCACACTCCAGCTATTCCAAACAGATGTGGGGCGTTTCTGGCTGTCTCTGGCCGTTGCTGATGCACACATGGCTCTTTCTGGTGGAGCTGCTTTCACTCTTAGTCTGGGTGGGACAGGACTCAGGTGTGGGAGGAGGTTGGATGAGAGTGGATGAGAATTCACGGTTCCCATGGCACCTTGGAATGCTCTGGAGGAACAGAGGGACCTGTCCTCCTCTTGAGAGAGGACTAATTTGTTTGCACTGATTCTTGTTTGCCTGCTAAGCCACAAGAGTTTTGTTTTGTTTTTCTTTCAGCGCCTGCTTGGATGTCACATTCCAGGTAAACTGTTTGTGAGCTCTTCTCTGCCATCGGCTCTTGGTTGGTGGGGCTGGTTTGGGGTTGCTTCACTGTCTGGGTTTTAAGGTCCTGTGTTCTCTCCCTTCAAGGCACATCCAGCCCCAGGACAAGAGCGTGAAGAACACTTGCCCTGCCTATTCCCCAAGTAAAGCTGCTACTGTGAAAACAAAGTCGGTGTTACCGGCACAAGACGACCTGGAGGCCGAGCTGGCCCCGGCGGCCTACGAGAGACCCCCTCTCTGCCCAGAGGAGGAGGAGGAGGAGGAGTGCTCACACGTTGGTGCTGCAGAGGACGAACAGCCAACGAAGGAGCCTGAGCTGGCGAGCAGGAAGGAGCAGCTCTCGGTGAAAAAGCTGCGTGTGGTACTGTTTGCCCTGTGCTGCAACACGGAACAGGCTGCGGAGCACTTCCGGAACCCCCAGCGGCGCATCAAGCGCTGGCTGAGAAGGTTTCAGGCTTTCCAAGAGGAGAACTTGGCATCCCTGTCGGAGGGAAAGTACCTCAGCTTGGAGGCTGAGGAGAAGCTGGCAGAGTGGGTCCTGGTGCAGCGGGAGCAGCAGCTGCCTGTGAACGAGGAGACCCTCTTCCAGAAGGCCACCAAGATCGGGCGATCCCTGGAGGGCGGCTTCAAGATCTCCTACGAGTGGGCGGTGCGGTTCATGCTGCGGCACAACCTCAGCACGCACACGCGGCGGGCGGTGGCCCACCCGCTCCCCAAGGACGTGGAGGACAACGCTAGCTGCTTCATCGAGTTCGTGCAGCGGCAGATCCACACTCAGGACCTGCCCCTCTCCATGATCGCGGCCATCGATGAAATCTCTCTCTTCCTCGACGTGGAGGTGCTGAGCAGCGACGACCGGAAGGAGAACGCTCTGCAGATGGTGGGGACCGGGGAGCCCTGGTGCGACGTCGTCCTCACCATCCTCGCCGATGGAAGCGTTCTCCCCACGCTGGTCTTCTACAGGGGTTGTGTCCAGCAGCCTGCCAACGTGCCGGAATCCATCATCTTGGAAGCGAAGGAGAACGGATACAGCGATGACGAAGTCATGGAGTTGTGGTCGTCCCGAGTGTGGCAGAAGCACACGGAGTGCCAGAACAGCAAGGGCATGCTGGTGCTGGATTGCCACCGAACGCACCTCTCTGAGGAGGTACTTTCCTTGCTGAGCACGTCCAACACTCTGCCGGCCGTGGTCCCCGCCGGCTGCAGCTCCAAAATCCAACCGCTGGACGTTTGTATAAAAAGGACTGTGAAGAACTTCTTGCATAAAAAGTGGAAGGAGCAGGCCAAGGAGATGGCGGACTCCACCTGCGACTCGGACATTCTCCTCCAGCTGGTGCTGTGCTGGCTGGCGGAGGTGCTGCAGGTGATCAGTGACTCCCCGGAGCTGGTGCAGCAATCCTTCCTGGTGGCCAGCGTGCTGCCCGGGCCAGACGGCACTGCCAACTTGCCCACGCGCAACGCCGACATGCAGGAGGAGCTGATCACCTCCCTGGAGGAGCAGCTGAAGCTGAATGGGGAGCAGCCGGAGGAGGCGGCAGCCGCCGGCCCCGATCGGACCCAGGCCGAGGAATCCGCGGACCCGGAAATCCTCCATCAGCTTTTTGAGGGAGAGAGCGAGACTGAGTCCTTCTACGGCTTCGAGGATGCCGATTTGGATCTGATGGAAATGTGAGCACTGACCCGCGCCCCGGGATCCAGAAAGGGTTGGTTTTTTTAAATAAATGTTGGCCGAGACCATTACACTTCCCTGTGGATTTGTGGGTGTAGGAATTTGGTAGGCGATCACTCCGATCAATAGCCATCGATGCCGTTCATTTCTAAGTTTTGTGCTTTTTTTAAAAGAGAAGAATCACTGTGTTGGTATTTTCTGAAGCTCTCTCGTGGGTGAATATTTTTGCGTTTTCTTTACCTCACTTGTACCATAGTTTTCTGTTTTTATTGTGCAGAAATGTTTTGGATTCTACATCGTCGATGTGACCATTTCTAAAGAAAGAGACGAGTCTGTAGCTAACGAACCCGTATATAAACCTGCTGGGTTGTCTTAACATGGATTTGCTTTCATTTTTTAACACTTGGCCCAGAGATTCCGGTTTCTGGAGAAGGGGGGGGAAATTTAGACCCGAGTTCTTGCTTTAACGTGTGACCTCCTGCAGTCGGCCTGGAGATGGGAGTTGGTTTGCTTTTTTGGGTTTGTTCCTTTAAAAATGAAGAGTAATCCTCTTTGTTCGTGAGTTTGGACGCAGGATGGAAGTTATTTCCCCGTTGGGTGCTGGCGCTGGTGCCGCGGTTCCTCTCCTCCGGCCGGGAACGCGCCTGGCACCCACCCTGCTCCAAAGAGTCGCTGGCAGAGGGGGCACAAGGTGAGGGGTTTTGGGGTGGCTGCGATCTCCCTGTGCCCTGGGCGGAACGTGGACCGCGCAGAACACGGAACGCTGGCACTGCTGCTGCTAAACCCGCGTCACCGGCCACCGCGCTCCTTGGGATTGGGAATCGGAGTGAAACAAACTGTGACGTGCACAGAAAGAAGACGTTTCTTTTTATTTTTCACTGCCAGCTTCAATTTTTCTACAGTTTGCATGTTTGCGGGTTTTTCTAATTGTCTGTAGTGCGGGACGAGCGGAGCGCGGGGGGGCGGCCGAGGCCGGAGGCGCCGGCACCTTCCTGTGTCCGTCGAGGGTGCGTGAACCTTCCCTGCCGCCCAGGAACGCAGGAGGCAGCATGTGCGGCCCTGTAAATGGTTCATCTCTGAAGTGTACATACGTGGAACATTTAATAAAGCCAGGGAAATGGATTTATAAACACGAGTGTTTATTGTGGAGAGCTGTTCCGCTCTTGTGCTGCCATCCTGAGCCAGGGAACGTGCGGCGCGAATCCCCTGGGGCCGGGTTCCTGCTGGACCCGGTGTCCGTCTGTCCTGAGGAGCCCCAGGGATGGGATGGTGACCCACTGTGTCTCTGTGTCACGGGCACCTGTGGCCCTTTGTCTCATTCCCACCCTCAGCCTCTCCACGGGGGTCAGCGGAGCAGCCGCTTCCCCAGGGAATTGTCTCTTTAAATAAAAGCCTGAAAAATCACCAATAACCCCTCTTCAGTCACGGCGGTTGCAGGTATTTCACTCAAGTACGGGTAAAGGTAGATTTACTTCATCCACAGCCAAAAGCAGCCTGGCTCAGGTGGATGGGGTTGGCAGGGACCTGTGGAATCATCTTGGGGTTCCAGAGCCTTGGAAAAGCCAGCTGTGGCTTCAGGCTGGCCCAGGTCCAGAGCTCTGGGTTGCCTGGATTACGGGAGAGACAGGGCCTGTGCTGCAGCCAGGTCCAGGCTGCTGAACTCCCCAGCTTCACAGGTTCCCCCCCACCCTGTTTAATAGCAGATTTAGTTAAACGGGGAACCAGCTGAGATGATCCCGGAGCTGCCCTGGAAGCGTTCCCTCTGCTGTGCCCGGGCTGCCCTGCGCTGCCACACAGAGCCTTTCCCCAAGGGAGCTGCAGAGCCAGCGCCGCCCCGGTCCCCGTTACTGAGTGTGGGACTGTGGGTGCCAGGTGGAGGTGACCTGGAGCCCTGTGACCTGGCTCCTCCGCAGACTACGCTGCTGCGTTTGCGCAGCCCTGACCAGGGGAACAACACAGCCTTTTCCTGCCCTTCTCCAGAAGAAATAAGACCTGGGAGGGACGTTGCCCTTAACCACCCAGAATGAGAAGCCTTCCCCCGTTTCCAGAGCATCCGACAAACCCTCCCGGCTGCAGCACAAACACAACCTTGGGGTAACGCGTTTATTTCTTTCCAAAACAAGCCAAATCAGAACTCCAAAAGGAGCAATGGAATTACAGCCTGGATAACAGGGGCCCGTCCGCCTGGAGCAGCTCCCTGGGGTCACTCGAAGCCACTGCAGGAAGAGAAGGGTGGGAAGGTCAGGATAACACCCGACACCCACCCTAACCCAGCGATTCCACCTTCATCGGGTGCTGCCGCTCAGCACCACCTGTTCCGAGGGGGCACAAAGGCAGCAGAAGCAGCCACAATGAGCCTTCCCACTCCAGGAACTTGTGCCAACGGCTCCAAAGGGAGAATGGAGCCCAGAGCTGCCTCCCGGAGTGGGAGGAAGGGATCTGTGAGGTTCCTCTCGAGGCACATGGCAGGGATGTTGTCCAGCCCTTCCAACCACCTCACTTTGTGCCCTCAGGACGCGCCCGGCTGTGAACGTGCAGAGCAGGAGCTCTGGGCCTCACCTGACCAGGTGTGCAATCTCCCAGTTGGCTTCCAGCGTCAGCGGCCCCTCCACCTCCACACCCTTCTCCGTGGCAATGGCGATTTCATACTGAGGAGAGAAAACACAGGGAGCCCTCAGCAAAGCCCTGGCTTGGGAGGACACGATCTCTTCCCACACCCTACGAGTTCCTGTGAGGTCTCCCAGGATCTGAGAGAAAAGATGTCCCAGGGAAAAGCCTGGAGCACCGGCAGGGGAGAGGTTAGAATCAACACTTACCCTGTTGAAGGATCGAGCATCTCTGTAATACAGAATCTTCATGCAGCGCTCGATCAGGTTGCGGGCCTCCTCCTCCGTCACGTTGGGCTTCTTCTCCAGGTATTCCCTCATCAGCGGCTGTGGAAAAGAGATAAAACCCAACAGCTAGGCAGCTCCGTCACCCAGTGCCGGGGCCGCTTCAGCAGCAGAGCGAGCGCGGACCCTACCTGTGCCAGGTACGCTCCGTAACCCGTAGCCACCGTCGGCGCTTCGTAGGCGACGCCGAGCATGTCCACGTAACCCAGGAAGCTGTCGGGACAGAGCTGTGAGTGCAGTGGTGGCACCGGCCGGGAGGGACCAGGCTTTGGAGCATCCTCGCTCAGCCAGAGACCTCTCGGAATGCCGTGCCGTGAGGAGAAGCCGCAGGGAGTGACATGCAGGGACCGCCTCACTGCTCACCTCTCGCCATTGTAGCAGCCTCCGATGACGACGGTGTTCCAGAGCGGATTTATCTTGCACCTCCGGTTGTACATGACTCTGGTCAGCCAGGAGTGGATGGCTTTCGGGCTGTAGCTGTGACCATCTCCCAGCAGCTCCTCATCGATTCTGATTTAGGTAAGATAGAAAATTCCCCCAGCGGGGAAAAGCTGGAAACCACCTGGATAAGAGAACAACAGCCCCGCTCCAGCGGGACCACACAGCCTCCCGCGAGCTCCATTCCCAAACAAGAGGGGAAGCGGCCACAAAAAGAAATGGAACTGGTTCTCCCCATCACATTTGGAAAAGTCACCCGTACAAAGGGATTGCGGGAGGACATGGGGGATTTCAGCCCCGTTTCATCCCTGCTCAGCAAATGGATTTGGTGCCATTCCTGTCCTTTGAGGACTGGGAAGAGAGAGTAGGATCCCAGCACAGCTGCAGGAGGACTTACACCATCTGGTCAATGATCTGCTTGAGGTACTGGAAGTCAGCGTAGTCGCCGGATGCTCCCAGCATGGTGGTGTCGTTCACCTTCAGGAGCCGGGAGATGTTGCGGAAGCGGGCGAGGGAGCCGTAGGAGCCCATCATGTCGGCGGCGATGATCACCCCCCCGTCGAACTTCACTCCCAGCACCGAGGTGCCGGTCACCATCGGGCTCCTGCAGAGCCCAGCGTCAACCCCCAAACACCCACATTTTCTCCACCCCGGGCCTCTCTTGGCCCCCTTCCCCAGTCCCATCTGCCCCCCTCAACCCCATTCATCCCATCCCAAATCCCCCCCCGGGCCCCATTTTCTCCACCCCAGGCTTCTCTCACTCCCCCCCACTCCCCTTTTCCCACTCCCACCATTTTATGCCCCCTCAGCCCCATTTATCCCTTCCCAGCCCCCCCCCCCCCCCGCCCCATTTATCGCATTCCACGCCCCCCCTGCCCCATTTATCCCCCTCCAGCCCCCCTCACTCACAGCGTGCGGGCGCGGGGCAGGACCCCAGCGGCGGGGCCGAGGTCGGGCCAACCGGGGACATAAATTTGCCCCGGGGCGGGACCCCCGGCCCAGCACGGCGGCGGCGGCCGCGCTCCCCACGCCTCCATCTTAGTCACGGCGCGGCCCGCGCTGCGCACGCGCGGTGAAAGCGCGGCCCCTCCCGGCCGCCGTAGGCAGAGGCGGGGTGGTGTCACATTGCTTGCAGCCAAAGCAGGCGCCATCTTATGTGTGGCGGAACTCTCCTTTGCGGCCTACGGATCGCCCCTCCGCTGTCCCTGAAGGACCTGGGGCCGCGGGAGGGCGCGAGGAACGGGATAGACCCCGTCCCACCTCATTCGGCGGGAGGGAAGGGACGGGTGGAGCCTTTCGGGGCCTGATGGAACCACCTGCACGCAGGTCCCTCCCCAAGATGGCGGTGTAACCGCTTAGTCACGTGATCACCATTGGGGACGGAGCGTTATTCGGAGGAGCTCAGTTGGGGGCGTGGCCTAGGC